>JAWQFJ010001771.1:142880-152880 GCA_034096865.1 Theodoxus fluviatilis
TGGTTTTAAAAATCTTCCTTGTTCGACGGTTTCTTGATGGATGGTTTTTGATGAATTTGCTGTGCGTGGTTGCCAAACCAGTAATTAAAGATCTTCCCAGAAAACTTCAGACGAAGTCCTAATTCTACTTTCCTGGCGCGAGCTGGGACGGACCGCAAGTTAGAGACCACCTTACCGTAACATTGGTTCCCGAGACGGGGAAATAAAAAAAAGTAGAAAACCATGGACGCTGAAGGCGAGAAAAGATTAACGAGATCGGCCACCGCACGCGAAGAGGCGAAACAACAACCGGCAGAGGACATGTTGGTGATGATCAAGCTTCTGCTCGAAGAACAGAAGGCAGAGCAGCAGAAGAAGGAAAACGAGAAGGAGCGGCAGCGACAGGAGGAGAAGGCAGAGCAGCAGAAGAAGGAAGAAGAGAAGGAGCGGCAGAAAGAGGAGGAGAAAGAGCTGCGACGACAGAAGAAAGAGGAGGAGAAGGCAGAGCAGCAGAAGAAGGAAGAAGAGAAGGAGCGGCAGAAAGAGGAGGAGAAAGAGCTGCGACGACAGAAGAAAGAGGAGGAGAAAGTGCAGCAGCAGAAGAAGGAGGAAGGATATCGCGAGAGGAAGGAAGAAGAAGAGAAAGAATATCGCGAGAGGAAGGAAACAGAAAAGAAACAGAAAGAACTGCAGCGACGGGAGGAGACAGAACAAAGGCGACAGGAAATTGAGGCGTTCAAGGAGCAGTTCCTTGCCCTCGCAAGCAGCACCGCCGAACTCCGCCAGGAGATTGGGACGGTGCAGACCGAGATGCGCGGGGAGATCGGACGCCTCGACTCGTCCCTGGAAGAAGCAAGGGCAAGCTTCGAGGGACAGATGCGGAACCTCGGCTCCCATGTCGGGGGAGAGGTTGCACGTCTCCAGGACGCCGTAACAGACCTTCAGAAAAGACTGGAGGAAGAAGGAGCCACAGGACGAAAACCTCCTCCTCCGATCCCCTTTCGGACCACGGGCGATCATCAGGCGTACGAACCACTACGAGCAGAGGCGCCTGCTTTCGTCCCGGCCTGGGAGGGGGCATGCATGACCGCTGCCCGACCCCTACGGCAAAGGCCTCAGACCTATGACGGTAAGGCCTCGTGGGAGGCATACCGAGTACAGTTTGAGGTCACGGCGGCGATGAATGGCTGGGGAGAGAGGGAAAAAGCAGGATACCTTATTTCCAACCTGACTGGTCAGGCATTAGGCATCCTGGAGTCGTTGCCACATGAGGACAGGGCTAATTACAGCGCCATCGCCAGGGCCCTCCACGACAGATTCCAGGATGCCAGGAATCCCGATCAGGCGAAGGCGATGCTCTGCGCGAGGAGGCGCAAGAAGGGTGAGTCTCTCCCTGAGTTAGCCGCTGACATAGAGCGGCTCGTGAGACGAGCTCACCCTGCCTGCAGTAGGGACGCGGTGGACGATCTGTCCCGCGAGAAATTCCTGGAAGCCCTCTCCGACAGCGAAGTGAAGCGGCAGGTGCAGCTGCTGGCCCCCACCACCCTCGCAGAGACCGTGAACACCACACTCCGCATTGAGGCCATCGCCCAGCGTGAGGACGCAGCGCCGAGACTACCACAGCATCACAAGGTCAGGGCTGTGGGCAGCCAGAATGAAGCCGCCAGCGACTGCGACGCTCTGCTGGCGCAGTTCAGGCGCCTGATGGAGGAGCTCCTGGAGAGGGCGAGAATTAACACCCCTCGTCGGGACAGTCGGCGCGGGCCCATCAAGTGCTACCAATGCGACACGATCGGTCACATCGCGCGTCACTGTCCACAGAAGTTAGCCTCCTACCCAAGCCGCAACCGTGGAGAGAGGCCGCCCCCCGCCCAGGAAAACTAGGATGTGCCGGACTTAGGGGGCAGAGTCCGGCATTCCATCCCCCTACCGCCCTACGCCATCGCACCTTCAAGTTGAATGGTGTGCGATGTGACCCAGGGGGGCCGTTGATAGACGTCAGCATTGACGGGTACAGGTGCAACGCACTGATCGACTCAGGAGCCACCGTCTCCGTCGTAAGGACCGGTCTTCGCCCCTTCATGAAAAGGGAGGAGACGACAATAGCCCTGACCGACGTCCGGAATGGCCCTATCCCCGTACACGGCGTAGTGGAGGCAAGGCTACAGGCTGGTGAGTTCGCTACCTCTCACGTGTTCCTTATTGCTGACGTAGTGGAAGACGCCATCCTGGGAGCGGATTTCCTTCGGGAACACTCAGGAGTGATGGACTGGGGACGGGCTCTCCTGACTCTTGACGGGCTGCCGATACGGTTCGAGAGTGTTGAGTGGGCGAGAGCGTCCTCACCGCGCCTTTTAAAGGTAGGAAAGCTGCAGGCCGGACTGACGGAGGGTGGCTTGACCGTGCCCTTCCCAGGAGCCCTGCAGACTGTCATGGAGGAGGGGAGCCAGGAACTCGACGCCTCGGACCGGACCCGACTTGGTGAAATACTGCGCGCCCACCGGGGAGCCTTCTCATTGGCGGAGCACGACGAGGGTCGGACTGGCCTCGTACGTCATACCATCGACGTGGGATCATCGAACCCCATCAGGCAAGCCCCCAGGCCTATACCTCTCGCCAGCCGGGAGATAGCGCGCCAGGAGGTCCAGAGGATGCTAGAACAGGGTGTCATTGAGCCCTCAAACAGCCCTTGGTCGTCCCCGGTAGTGCTGGCGAAGAAGAAAGACGGCTCCACGAGGTTCTGCGTCGACTACCGCCGACTGAACGACGTCACCAAGAAGGATTCGCACCCCCTGCCGCGAATCGACCTGACCCTCGATGCCCTTTCGGGGGCTAGGTGGTTCAGCACACTTGATTTGAAGAGTGGGTACTGGCAGGTAGAGGTCGAACAAGGGGACCGAGAGAAAACAGCTTTCTGCATGGACGGAGGGTTGTGGCAATTTTCAGTGATGCCTTTTGGACTGTGCAACGCACCGGCCACCTTCGAGCGTCTCATGGAGACAGTGCTCCAAGACCTCTTGCAGAAAGGCGTCCTAGTCTATCTGGATGACGTCATCATATATGCACCGACACTTGAACAGGAGTTCCACCTCCTAGAGGCGGTGTTTCAACGACTGGAAGAGGCCGGTCTAAAGCTGCACCCCCAGAAGTGTCGGCTATTCAAGAAAGAGGTCGTCTTTCTAGGCCACGTTGTAGGAGCCAATGGCATCCACACTGACTCAGCCAAAGTGCGCACCGTGCAGGACTGGCCAAGACCAAGGAATCTAACGGAAGTCAATAGTTTTCTGGGCTTCTGCAATTACTACCGCCGGTTCGTGCAGGGCTTCTCTGATGTCGCCTCCCCGCTGCATCAACTGAAGGGGAAGAAAGCCCAGTTCCAATGGAGCGCCGAGTGCGAGGACGCCTTCCAAGCGCTAAAGCGAAGCCTCACAGAATCGCCGGTCCTTGCCTACCCGAGGGAGGATGAGCCGTTCATACTCGACACGGACGCCAGTGACACGGGGATTGGAGCGGTACTGTCACAGGTCCAAGATGGCGAGGAGAGAGCCATAGGATACTACAGCGCCCGCCTCGACCGCCCGCAGCGTCGATACTGCGTCACACGGCGGGAGCTGTTAGCGGTCGTGAAGGCCTTCTCCCACTTTCGTCCATACCTGTATGGCCGGAGGTTCACTCTGAGGACGGACCACTCATCCCTGCAATGGCTCATGCACTTTCGAGATCCAGAGGGTCAGTGGGCACGATGGCTCCAAAGGGTTCAGGAGTACGACTTCGAGATCCTGCACCGTCCCGGCAAAAACCACGGCAATGCCGATGGACTCTCTCGTCGTCCCTGCGACTGCAAAGCCTGCCTCCGAGTGGTCAGACACGGGGAGGAACAGGCGTCCTTGGAGCCATGCTGCGAGACGGTACGACAGATCGCCGTACAGGAGACCGCGTTAGCGGACGCGCAGCGACAAGACCCTGCTCTGCAGACTGTCATCCACTGGATGGAGACCAGCCCCGTACGGCCCGTTTGGAGGGAGATAACTGCCACGAGCCCCGTCAGTAAGGCCTACTGGACCCAGTGGGATACCCTGCTGATGAAGAATGGAGCGCTGTACCGGAGGTGGGTAAACGATAAGGGGGCCCACCACACCCTGCTTCCGGTCCTGCCAAAAGCAATGCAGGGAGAGGCCCTGAAGCAGCTGCACGACAGCCCGACAGCCGGGCACTTCGGACGCAGAAAGACATACCAGCGGGTCTGCGAGAGGTATTACTGGGTCGGACGGCGCACTTCGGTTGAGGACTGGTGCCGCCGCTGCGATGTTTGTGCTTCACGTGCGGGACCCCGCGGGCGTCATCACGGCCCTGCCCAGGTCTACCTGACAGGAGCACCCATGGAGAGGGTGGCGGTCGATATCCTGGGCCCCCTACCCGAGACTGAGTCGGGGAACCGATTTGTCTTGGTCGCGATGGACTACTTCACCAAGTGGCCCGAGGCCTACCCTCTCCCCGATCAGACGGCCACGACAGTGGCCAGGGCTCTGGTAGAGGGCTTCTTCTGTCGATTCGGCATGCCCTGGGAGCTGCACTCCGACCAGGGGAGAAATTTCGAGTCGGCTGTCTTCCAGGAAACCTGTCGGCTAATGGGCATTCATAAGACTCGCACGACGCCAGCCTACCCCCAGTCCGACGGCATGGTGGAGCGATATAACCGAACTCTCATGGGGTGCCTATCGAAGTGCGTCAGCGACCACCAGAGGGATTGGGAGGACTATTTACCTTTCTCCCTGATGGCCTACCGGTCTGCAGTGCAAGAAGCGACGGGCATCTCCCCCAGTCGGCTGATGCTTGGGCGAGAGCTCAAACTCCCAGCTGACTTGGTACTGCCAAGGCCCCTGGGGGATACCCCCCGCGACATGCCTCAATACGTGATGCAGCTCCAGGATACGTTGCAGGCGGTACAGGAGTCCGCAAGGACCCACCTGCATCAGAGCGCGGACCGGATGAAGGCTTGGTACGACCGCAAGGCAGACGACCAGACCTTCGCTGAGGGCTCGGCTGTCTGGTACTTCAACCCGCGAGTGAAGAAAGGACGCACCACCAAGTTGGCTAGGCCCTGGACGGGCCCTTACAGGGTTATGGGCCGGATTCACGAGGGGGTGTACCGCATTCAACAGCACTCTCGGGCCCGACCACGGGTGGTAAACCGGGCCAGACTGTGGGAATACCAGGGTGAACTTCCGCCCGACTGGTGGCGGTGTCCGCGCCGACAGCCTGACCCCCCCGACATCGATGAAGAGCAGCTGGAGGGAGGAGGGAGCCCTGGGTTGTCCTCGGAAGGTGAGAGCGACGATGAGACGACCCAGGAGGATGTGCAGGCGTACACCAAACGAGGGCGGCGTGTGGTGCGGCCGACCCGCTTCCTGTGAGGATTTCCCGCCGACTTGTGTGGAACGTACAGTGGTAGGACCTTCGCCCTACTGGTAGGCGGACATCGATGAGGAGTGACTGGCGAGAGAGGGAGCCTTGGGTCGCCCTCGGAAGGTGAGAGCGACGAGGGAGCGACCCAGGTGCATGTGTGGACGTGTTGTGGTGTGGCGGGACTATGGCTCTGTGGTCAGGAGGGAGAAAGGGTTACCGCGGGGAAACCTAGATCCTTCTGTCAGTCCTGCCACCAGTTCGTCCCTCTCTCTCCACCACGTTAACCACCAAGGATGAGCACGACCAGATGAGTAATGGACTTCTTGTTCTTTTCTTTCAGGCATGTAACTTTTTCACATTCATTCCTGTTGAAGTAATGTAGTTTGAAGGTGTGGGAAGACCGACGAGGACGTCTTGGTCTCGAAAGGAGGGAGCTGTGTTGCGGAAGAATGTGAAATGCCACAGAAGGTTCGGGAACTTTCCCTGTCCTTGGACTGATCAGACTGGACCGAGACTGACGGGTTCTAATGACGATGACGTAATAATAAAAAGTGACGTAAGACAGTGACGACGTGATTCTTGCGGTTGTGGTTTTAAAAATCTTCCTTGTTCGACGGCTTCTTGATGGATGGTTTTTGATGAATTTGCTGTGCGTGGTTGCCAAACCAGTAATTAAAGATCTTCCCAGAAAACTTCCGCCGAAGTCCTAATTCTACTTTCCTGGCGCGAGCTAGGACGGACCGCAAGTTAGAGACCACTTACCCGCAACATACAGGTCTACATGCCATACACATGTACAGGTCTACATGCCATACACATGTACAGGTCTACATGCCATACACATGTACAGGTCTACATGCCATACACATGTACAGGTCTACATGCCATACACATGTACAGGTCTACATGCCATACACATGTACAGGTCTACATGCCATACACATGTACAGGTCTACATGCCATACACATGTACAGGTCTACATGCCATACACATGTACAGGTCTACATGCCATACACATGTACAGGTCTACATGCCATACACATGTACAGGTCTACATGCCATACACATGTACAGGTCTACATGCCATACACATGTACAGGTCTACATGCCATACACATGTACAGGTCTACATGCCATACACATGTACAGGTCTACATGCCATACACATGTACAGGTCTACATGCCATACACATGTACAGGTCTACATGCCATACACATGTACAGGTCTACATGCCATACACATGTACAGTCTACATGCTATGCACATGTACAGGTCTACATGCCATACACAGCTCTACAAACCTCTATGCCATACACAGTTCTTCATATCTATGCATACACAGCTCTACATACTTTGACGCCATACATAGCTGTACATACCTATGCCCCATTCACAGCTGTAAATACCTGTGACCCCCACAAATGGTTTTCCCTTTATTATTACATGTATAATTATTATTTTCCTTTTCTATTGTCTGTAGCAGACGACGTTTTGGGCCTGTTCTCGATTTCTAAATCTAATTACCTCCCCTTACTTGGATAGGTATGTCGTCACGGGATTGTGACGTGTAAGAGGGAGGAACGGTTCGGAAAAGGATTTGTGCCCGAGCGGATTGGGGTGATCTGCGTTCCGTTGGATGGTGTGTGGAAGCGGTCCTGAGGTAAAAGAATTTGAGAGTCTGAGGAGGAGAGTGATACTACTGCGGAGATGGAGGACGAAGACCGATGAGATGACTGAAGTTGAGGTGATTGAAGTTGAGGTTATTCAAGACAGTTGAAGTTGATGTTGAAGTTGGTTGAAATAAAGAAGATAAGAAAATGGAATCAAGCAAGCGCGGTTGTCCCTCGATCTACTCTCGCTCCTCTCGCTCTCGTCCCCTTTCTGTCGACCATATCTGGTCACATACCTATGCCCCATTCACAGCTGCACAGACATATGCCCCATACACAGCTGTACAGACCTGTGGTCCATACACAGCTGGACAAACATATGCGCCATTCACAGCTAGACAGACCTATGCCCCATTCACAGCTGGACAGACCTATGCCCCATTCACAGCTGGACAGACCTATGCCCCATTCACAGCTGGACAGACCTATGCCCCATTCATAGCTGGACAGACCAACGCCTCGTACACAGCTGGACAGAACTACGCTCCATTCACAGCTGGACAGAGCTATGCCCCATTCACAGCTGTACAGACCTATACCCCATTCACATATTACATGCCTATACGCCATTCACATATTACAGGCCTATACGCCATTCACATATTACAGGCCTATACGCCATTCACGTATTACAGGCCTATACGCCATTCACATATTACAGGCCTATACGCCATTCACATATTACATGCCTATACGCCATTCACATATTACAGGCCTATACGCCATTCACATATTACAGGCCTATACGCCATTCACATATTACAGGCCTATACGCCATTCACATATTACATGCCTATACGCCATTCACATATTACAGGCCTATACGCCATTCACATATTACAGGCCTATACGCCATTCACATATTACAGGCCTATACGCCATACACATCTAAAGCTACAGACCTATTCATAAGTAGCGATCTCGCCCATTCGAGCTGCACGTCTTCAAACTCGGGGTTCAAGACGGTGCCGACAATGGCAGAGTCAATGAGCCAGGCAGCTGTATCTATACGGCGTCAACAGGCTCTACGGAAGCACTTGATTTGAACCGAGTCAAAATCCATCCAACTCCTTTGGTCATAGTAAATAACATATGTTGATATTGTTCATCACTTCCTTCCTCAAACTTCATCCTTACTCTAAAATTCAACCCCCGGGGGGTGGAAATAAGAATAAACTCACAGCGTCTCCCCACGCGATTCGTTTAAAGCGATTGACTCAGGCAATTATAACGACTTGCTCTTACTGAAACCGGCGCTATTGATTTTCGTGATCAATGGTCTTGCTTAGTCTACAAAGGAAGATGGGCCTTAATACTTCATTCTACAATTCTCTCTCGAAGTATGGGAAGAGACGACAAGTTTGCCTTCACAAGGACAAGTATTCTCTAATGGGTGGCATCATGGGCAACAAACGCTTTTAAAATCATACAGAACCGACAGAGTCACTTCCCCACGATCAGCAGCGAGAAGAGTTGTCACACAGCGGCCAAACTCACAATGACTAATCACACGATCGCACTGTACCAACCGAGAGCGTTATCAGCAGGCAATTGATTCTGGAATCGATCGTTTCACAGAGATCGATGAATAGAAGAATGCCAGTGGAGATGCTGAGGAAAACAGCCAGGAAATGGGTCTTTGGGCTTTTGCTGAAGGGGGGGGGGGGGAGAGAGAGAGAGAGAGAGAGAGAGAGAGAGAGAGAGAGAGAGAGAGAGAGAGAGAGAGAGAGAGAGAGAGAGACGAAAGAAAAGGTATAAGTTAGAGGGAAAACATGGTGGGTAGTGTGAGTGGATACAGAGGAGAGAGAGGGGGGGGGGGGGGGGGGTTGTTCTCATGAGAAGGGGAGAGGGGGCAGAGCAGTCCCAGTGAAAGTTGCAGGGCTGGTTAGGCGGGCGACATTCTATCGTAGTCGCCCAGGCTATCGTAGTCACCCAGGTGCAACGAGGAGATAGTGACACCAGGGGGAGTTGCCTTCCATTCTCATTTCGTCACGGAAATTGCTTCCTACGGAGAAGTCCAGACTTCCTCATTGTCGGCCCGAGTCCTCTGAGCGGAGCGGAGAGTCTGTTCTGTCTCTGAAGAACGTATTAATGGTCAGTCAGTCAGTCATCGGCGACACCATCTACAAAGGGAGATCACCACAACTCTCCGCCTTGTGAGCTTTCTATGCTCCCAAAATAGACAGCTAAAGTTCGTCGATGAGGTCACAAATCTATTAATACATCGACAGGTATTTGGATGAGGCAGGGAGTGCATTGCCCAGGGGAGTTTTCGATAATCATCACATTTAGCATAGTTTCGTTCATCTACATGAAGCATACTGTGTTTCGGCGAAAACCATTTTCATTTTTTGCAAGATTAATCTTGCCCTGCAGAGCTATAAAAAAATGAGCCGACAGCGATGACAAGACAATATCATGAGTACTAAGTGTTCCATGCTACAATAGTATCCGTTTCAAAATCATCGTTTCCTCAGTTTGATCACATTAGAGGAGGAGGAAAATGTATTCAGAAAGCTAATTTAAATGTTGTAAGCTCAATGCCAACAGAACAGAAGCCGAGAAAAATTAAACAACCAACAATGAAAACAGGCATGCACTATTCGAAAGCTTATCTGCAATTATAAGTCAAACATTTCACCGGAATCGATAGGTTTGAGATACATGTAGTGCGTGAATATGTGAATCCGAGATCTACGTTTTCAATGTGACCGGAAGCCGACACGTCTCAGCTGACACTGAATTCGACACGTATTGCGATGCTTGTAATTGGTAGGAAGTGTAACATTCAGCCATTCAAGCAGTGAGGTGTAATGTAACAAAGGCAATTGGCACAATAGCCACCGCATGTTTCTAGCAGCTATTCTGCGTGCGATGAATACCTCCATCTGCTTGCCTTTGATTGCAAACGAAGAGTGCGAAAATGGCGCACTGTGGGGTCCA
>JAWQFJ010001771.1:157880-162880 GCA_034096865.1 Theodoxus fluviatilis
CGCTTACATGCCTTACAGACTGCACCAGCAAACACACTTACACGCCTTACAGACTGCACCAGCAAACACACTTACATGCCTTACAGACTGCACCAGCAAACACACTTACATGCCTTACAGACTGCACCAGCAAACACACTTACACACCATACAGAATAAAACAGCCATGGAACACGAAGCTTCAGGAAAAGGTTCCATCAACAAATGACGAAGGACCCCAGTCTCAGTGTCTTTATTAAAAAGCCTGTTGCAAGGACATGCTTGTTTACGTTGCTTGGTCGTTGGACAGAGGTCCTGGAAGACCAGCTTGGACAAATGACTATCGCTGTTGAAGGAAGTAAGTGACTACGGAAGTTCTTCTGAGAGACTGAAAGTCTCCAAAGGCGAATGGAAAGAACTCGAGGCTTTTATCATAAGAGTGGGCAAGACACGCTCACGGCGGCATTAGAAGCCTCCCATAGCTCTGCTCTAAAGGCGATCCCCTGACTCTGTATACTAGCTTCCCTACAGAAAAACCTGTACTCCCCCAAAGTTTATTTGCACAACTTAGACAAAGAGACAGAGATTGAGAGATAGATGGAGAGACAGACCGACCAAACGAACTGAGTAACACAGACGCAAGAACAATCAGTCACATGAACAGATTGATATGTAACGACAAAACATGCACAGGCACAAAACACATGCGCATGCGCACATGCACATGTGAGCGCGCACACACACACACACACACACACACATACACAGAGGCATTAGAGAAAAAGATAGACATGCCAAGTTGCAAAAGGGAGACGTGAGAGATAAGGGCATGGTGATGCAAATATGGTAAGACAGAAATGCAAGAGAGCAAAAAACAACTTGCAAAGGGAGCGGAGAGCAAGGGGGCGGGGGAGGGAGGGGGGAGAGGGAAGGGAGGAAGGGGAGTTGAGGGAGGTTGGGGTTTGTGTGGAGGGGTAGATGAGAAGAAATCCAGTGGTTTGGGATGGATGTGTTGGGGTGCAGGGAAATGCACAAAGTGGTCTGACAAGAACTTCACTGTCATGAAATAAAAAACAAGAAGGGCAGAAGGGCAGTTGGGGGGGGGGGGGGGGGGGGGGGGGGGCTGCTGTCATCTTAGGGGCGCAGTTAGACAAGCTGTGTCAGTGATATCCCCTCAAACTGCAATGCTGCTCACTAAAAAAAGAAAATTGACCGGGCCAAAAGAAAAAAAGTGTGTGTGTGTGTGTGTGTGTGTGTGTGTGTGTGTGTGTGTGTGTGTGTGTGAAAACATATTAGTGTCAGGCATCAAAGCAGAGAGGGTGTGTGTGTGTGTGCATTTATGCGTGTGTATGTGTGATTGCACGCACGTGTGCGTGCCTTTGTGTGTGCGTGCGCGCATATGCATGTGTATCAAGTGTGTGTGTGTGTGCGCTTGCGCTTTCGTGTGTGTGTGTGTGTACGTGCGTGTGCGTGCGTTTGTATGTGTGTGTGCGGGTGTGTCAGAGTGAGCAAAAGAGAGTGAGAGAGAGAGAGAGAGAGAGAGAGAGAGAGATAGAGAGAGAGAGAAAGAGAGAGAGAGAGAAACTGACAAACACACGCACACACTAGCACACGGGTACGCATGCACGCGCATGCGCATGTACACACACACATATGCACATCTCGAATTTCCAGCATTATTCTCAGAGGAGCCAGAACTACTGATATTTCAACATGGGACATGGAGGGAGAGGGACCATCAGATTAGTCAAGTAGATGGGTACATGTCCCTGTCTCCTCTAGGGTGGGTAGGGCAAGTTACACCCATAATGTAATATACAGACAGACTGTCCCTGACTCACACCTTGTACCTGTGATACTGATAGGGCATACCCAGCACAAGTGTGGAGTAGCGGAAATTTGACCTGCCCTGTTTAAAAGAGGGTGCCACACATGCCCTGCCTCTGTAACCTTTGGCAGCTAAGCCTTCTCCATGCTATAAACCAATGGGCCCTTGTGGAAATGATGGCGAAAGGAGTGTATTCAGCAAACAGATAGTGTAGATGTGGACTGCAACCCTGTGTGTCTGCCAAGCCAAATATGACAGCAGCCTGACGGTCATCAATGGGAGTGCAAACTTGCATTCATTGAGTAAGGGCATGTCTTTAATATCTAGAGATGGCTGTGTGTTGCCCTCTCTCATTCAGTAATTAGCAAACGGCGTAGAATAATATGGACCTCTGAAAACACCAATCCTACAAGAATGATTTTCATCCACCCATCCACCCACTCCATTCAAAATGGTAATATACTCCATAAGCAAAGCAGGTGTACAGTACATGTGTGAACCACTTGCAATCAGCAGTGCATGGGAACTTTCTAATGAAAAAGGCACTTAAAATGTATAGCAACAGTAATTGGAGATCATAAGATTTCACCAGTACAACAAGCTACAATGAGAGCTTCCATTTGTTACTCTCCAGAACATTATTAGTTATGAGTTCTGTGGACTCATTACTGGATACACTACATCACTTACATGACTGATAGCCTAATCAGCAGCTGGACACACAGTGGTTCAAAGTTTCTTTTCAAGAACTTTTTATCACTGTAAAATATTCTTATCAGCAGGAGGCAATAGTGAAAGCACTTGCTCATAGCTCAAGCCAATGGCTGACATCTTTTTTTGATCCTCAAGGTAACCACTGAAAGTGTTCTTATCAGCCAGGAAACAATACTTCACAGTCAAATAAAGGCTCTTGTTCATAGTCCTGGTCTTATGGGTTGACATATTTTCAGTTCTCAAGGTTATCTAAACTACTGAAGTACACAATGGCAGTATAATTGGCTGCCAATGATATGCTATCAGGGCCAGACCAGGTTTTAGGCAGCACAAAGTTCATGACTGCCTCCTATTGCCTGTTGAGAGAGATCACATTTACAGGAGTAAATGACCACAAATCATGTTGCAGTTTCTTCAAGTAAGCTTCTCCAACACCATGATTCTTATGGATAAGTGCACCTCACCCCTCCAAAAAAAAAGGTTGAAGATTTCCAAAAAATGTGCGGCAAAATCAAGAACAATTTATAAACTCTCAAACCTGCTTCTGTTCAAAGTATAAAAAAGTAATATTTGTATGCCTGACATGGTGCAACTGAATCTGTTGATCACACTGGTTTTGCAAACACAGTTCACACTCATGGCTTCAACCAATGCAACTTGCACACAATTGTATTCAACTAAGAGGCAGAACAACTTATGGAGATAGTAAATTCTCATCTTGTTTTGTCTACAATATTTCTTTTTTTTCTTTACTGATGTTCAAAGATGTCATTCATGTTCATGGACTCTGTGACAAATGGCTCAGTAAAATGTTTACCAAAATTTTTCCACCCTGTGTAACCATAGCAGTTGTGTTACAGTTCAGCAGGCAGATCTCAATGACAGAAAATTATGCATATATATATTCAATTAACATTTGCCCTAGAGTTTGCTTGACCCAAAAGGGGTCCCGAGATGAGTTCATCAACAACCCTAGATATTTCCTTCAATGTAGATCCCTGAACCTACATTCCTGAACAAGACAGTCTTGCCTGTGGCTCTTATGGATTCACACACCAGGAACACCAAACAAGACTATTAGAGCAAGAACTGGCTTCAGGGAAGTTCGTAGCGACAAGGAATGCTTGCAAGCCCCTTTTGTGGTGAGGAGGGAAGTGGGGACCAAAATATAGATAGCTTTAGAGAAGAGTGATACATTAAGTGGTGAGTAGGCTAGTAAACCAGCACTGGGTGACACATTACAGCTCTGTTCAAAATGGATGACATTTCCAGCACATAGACAGCAGTGCACACAGGTACATGTACTCAACTATGCTACCCTGAGTACAGTGGAGGTGTAGGTGGAAGGCACAGAGGAGTGCTGAGAGAGGGATCTGAGCATTTGCTTTGTGAAGGAAAGATGGCTGATAAGTAACCTGAATAAGTGGGGCAGGTGAGGAGGGGTGTGGTGAGTCTGGAGAAAATGTCAGAGGTACAAAGACTGGTTGGAGTTGTTGATGCTGACAGCTGGGAGAAGGTGAGGTAGGCCTAAAGATAGGAAGGCAGTTTTTGTGGGAGTGCATGGTATCAAGAGAAAAAGATCCTAAAGCAGCTGCTGCTTGTTGGAAGTGGAAAGTGAGTCTAGTGAGAAAGTTTTCCCAAATAACAAATTACCATGAAAATGTATGAGTAAAACTAAGGGTGGCAAATGGTGCAGTGCATTACAGTGTAAGTAGTGAATGAGAAAATGTTAAACATACATTAACGCAACGAGTCCACATATCTTGGATCTCTCTCTCTCTCTCTCTCTCTCTCTCTCTCTCTCTGACTCTCTCCCGCACATATGCAGTGTCTGCATACACATGCACATACACATAAACACACAATTATTCAGTTCCATAAAAAAAACATACATGCACACTCGTACTCATTTCCACAAACTCATATGCGCCCATGCATGCATACATGCATGCATGCTTGCATGCATACGTACACATACACTTTAATACACACAAGTATGTATGTATCTACATGGACAGGGGCACACACCCATGCATACATTGGGGGCGTAAACTGCAGAACGAATGCATTGGGGCAGTTCATGCAACACATGCAACACACGTGTCGTGACACACATAAGCAGGAGAGCAAAGCTGGTGGAATGTTCGTACCCCGGGTGGGGCACAGTAATAAAATAATAGTTTAGGGTTAACTTTGAAATAGTTTCTATAAACGATTTTTCCATTTTATAACAACTTCAAATAACGTCCATCACTGCAATTCTAAAACTTCCACCTCAAATGCAAACCAAATAAATTGATAATGCCTCGTTTGACATCAACTAACACCTGTCTCTACAACAAGCTATGAAACAGAGGGCTCCTTCACATGCTTTCTAACACAGGAGGAAGGGGCTTTTACATTCATCGACGCTGGTTTTCCAGTAAACCCAAATTGGACTCACCTGGGCTGCAGGATCCTGAGACAACCTCCTGCTAAC
>JAWQFJ010001771.1:167880-180380 GCA_034096865.1 Theodoxus fluviatilis
AAGCATACTAGATCACAAATGTGTGCTGTACACGTTTCACTAAATATTTAAAAACAAAAAAGATATTATTCAAGCAAAGAGCAAACAACACTAAACTACAAGTAATACCCTCAGGTCATAGCAACTGAACAAGCAGTGTCACAGTTGATGGATTCAATCCACTGAAAACCTGACAGCATCAAGGAAGGCAAGCTCATGGTCACTGCCACTGATGGCACAGTCAAGTGTTACTTACAGTAGATTGAGCACTTCCACAGATATATATAGACTTGCTCCTTCCCCAGTAGCATACATGATGAAGCACAGTTATCAAAGGCACACAACACATGTGTTTTTCACTAGATTCCATCACTAAGTTTTATATAATATCTTGCAAAGTGAATTCTAATGTAAGAGCATTTTCTGTTGTTGCCACAGCAAAACAGTCACCTGATTCTTTCAACCACTCTTATTTCATTTGGCTCAGAGGGAAACAATCATGCTGAAGTCTGCATAACACAGGATCATCAAGTCACTTCGAAAAATGGGGCAAGGCTAATGGATTGGGAACAAGGTCAGAGAAGTTTTTCGGTCCATCTGAGAATTTCCAAAAAGCACCACTTTCTTGTGGACAACAACAGCAAAACAGTAAGGCTTTTCTCAAAAGTGGATGTGACATTCTCATGAGAGTCAAAAAAGAATCCTCAAAGTTCAACATGCCTGCAAAAACAAAACAAAAAACCCAACCAACAACTGTCAGCAAAGAGCACAGCGGCTAATAGAAAATCAGAAAAGTAAAAACTTCAACAAACTTCCCCACATGAAATCCATTTTGGCTGTTTCCTGGGCGATGGGGGGCAAATCCTGGCTGTGGGTGAAGCAAATAGCCAATCATGGGATGTTGGGTGTGGGAGACTCTAAATTGAGGCCCCCCTCTCCTCCCGGAGCTCACAGCTACAGGAGCCCAGGACGCTGTGACACCAAGCAAACATGAGCAGAATCATCCCTCCCCTGGAAAACAGCCTTAAGTAACAGCTACTTACCCTGGTGGAACAATGGGTTCATGGAAGGGTGGTACAGTGTGTCCCTGGAATACAAAACCTAGGATTCTTAGGAAGGCCGCGTGGTCATGAATCTGCCTGGTCTTAAATCTGCCAATTATCTGTCTGTCTGTCTCTCTTGGGGCAAAATAACCACTGTCCACCGGCTAATGCGTTGGTGTTTGCACCTAGAACATAGCCCTAGTCATGCTGGCAGGTAGCAGTTAGTGGAGCTACTGTGTGGGGAGAATCCTGAACTCACCCAGTCCTAACACTGTGTATAGGTGGGCAGGAATGGCATGCAACACTGTAGGTATGTATCAGTGCTATCAGGACTGTTCCATTTCAGGAGACAATAGCCTGGACCTGTTGGTGGAGCTGCCATTCTGATGTAAATGTGCTCTGACATGATCACTCGGTCACTGAGTCATCTTGCACTAAAAGTGCCTCATGAACTTATCTGTACAGAAGCACATGTTTGTGTTAGTTTCAGACAAATATATAAGTTTTTACCTGAGGGTAGAACTTTTCTCATGGAAGTGACACAGAAAATGCATGGTGTGCAAAATTATTAGACTAGAAAATTAATCATTATCATTGGGTGATTTCAAGCTGTCCAGATGTCAAATTGTATAGAGCAAGTTGTCTAAAATCTATCAAACACTCTGTGCTTGTTTTCTTATCTTATGCACATAATTTCCTCTCCACATAGTACCTGTCGGAGATTACAGCTAACTGTGACATTTCAATTAAGTAATGACTAATGATGATGATGATGATGATGATGATGATGATGATGATGATGATGATGATGATGATGATGATGATGGTAATAATAACAATGATGATGTTCATAACAATAATATCATAATCATTATCATTTCATTTTTTAAATAGGAAAAAGAGGGAGTGGGGAGAGGGTCACCCTAGTCACTGTTGTGCAGTGCTACCCAGTGCCTGGTTTTACTCCTTGCAAGGGGAGGCAACTAAGTGACCCCATTGCCCAAGGAAGCAACTCAAGGGTCCATGCAGCTTCTAACAAATCAACTGCAGGCAAAGCACCTCAACCACTGAGTGGAGTCCCATGGCACAAGTTAGAGTGGCAAAAAAGAATCCTCCAGAGGTCTCCATTGTCATCAGCTTTCATACCTGGCCATTTATGCATCAAATTTGAGTTTTAAAAACACTTTTCTCTCCCTATGTAACTCCCAGGCAAACCTGTGTCCTGCCTGCACAGTGCATGATACTCCAGCATTCCACACAGTGACAGCAAACCCAACAAACTTCTGTCCCACAAGACCACTCCCCAAGCCTTCACCCCTAGAGTGATTCACCAGCTAAATGCCACTGCCTGGACAGAGAGGTCTGCTGCTATTTCCCACCAACTCATTCTCCTATGGCCAATGCACACACTTTAATGGCTTGATCATGAAGAGCACTTATCTTCCTGTGCTTTTCTCCCATTGTTTCTACTTCTACTGTTACTCTCCCGTAATAGAACAATAGACTGTTTGCTAGCCTGAGAAACATCACAATGCAAGTATGATTGTATTTTCTTCCATATTTCCTTTCACAAGTTCCTTCTTCCTGTTAGACTGAGAATGTTTTAATATGAGAAAATCCCCTATGCTCATGCAAAGTCACAAACCATACAATGACACAGCACATGAAACCAGCCTATCAAACAACCCAACTCCAAAGCAAGGCACTCACACCAAGGGAGCACTGATGCACACTTGAAGAAACTCTCAAGTCCTCATGAATAAGAAAGAAAGAAGAGATCCAGCAACTCCAAGTTCTTCTATGCTAGCATCACACCTCTCTAGATCACAAGCCTGTCTGTTAGCACCTTGCCGCCAGCAGAGGAAAAGTTGGCTGTGAGGCTGTGCCTGTGCCTGAATGCAGCATTTATGGAGAGCTGCTATTGAAGGTTCTCCTTTGAAGCAAATCCAGACCACCAGTGGATGGAGCATCAAACGTCCAGGACATGATCCTAGCAGTGCTGCCCCCTGGTGTGGGTTGGATCAGCAGCCAATCAGCCAATCAATGCCTTGAGCTAGGGAAGGAGATGGAGGGGGCAGGGGTGGGTAGTCAATGGGACTGGCATGGGGAGTGAGCTAATCGATGAGGTATTTCAAGCTGGTGGGAAAATAGACCAAGATATATGGAGATATTGACAGTCTCTCTCACAGGTTCAAGGCTGCATGTGTGACTGCTCTCACTTCCCAAACATGAAACATTACTTTGGGTACATGTGCTGGTTGCACACACTTGCATGCATGAGCGCGCACACACACACACACACACACACACACACACACACACACACACACACACACACACACACACACACACGCTAATGCACACACTCATACACAAGTTTACAAACAAAACAAATTAAAACAGCAAAAAATTGTTTTTAAAAAAATCAACAGACATGCTGGGTGGGTGATCTAGAATGTAGCAAAAGAAGCTTGCCATAGAAATTGAAAATCTTGGAGTGGAGAGAATAAACAATCCGAAAACAGAGGACCAGGGACTGGCATAGAACAACGGTTGGTTGAGTTGAACTAAAAAACAAAACAAAAGCTAGAAAAAGGTGGCAAGGAAGGGTGTTGGACATTGAGAAAGGGTGGGAGATGTGAAGTTGGAAGAAAGACTTAGACAAGCAGATGGAGAAAACTGAGGTTGCACACAAGAGTCATGGCCAAGGACATGGGTTTTTTTTCCAGCCCTGCCATCACCCAAAAAGGCTGTGGAATGCTGAAAGGAGAGAAAGAGGGTTTGAAGTGGGGGGTCAGGAAAACAGGGACACCTGGACTGGAAGCAGAAACAAACCCTAGGTTTCTGTGCCAGATAAGGAAGACATGTGGCTTTGCAAGGGGGTGGGGTAAGGGGGTGGGGTTGGGGGGTGGGGTTGGGGTGGGGGTGGGGGGGAGTGTTGGAATGTTTAAGGGTGAGGTGGGGAGGAGGGGGGAGGATATGGGGTGGGGACAGAGATTATATCCAGAACAGGAAGTGGAGGACATGACTAAAACTTGTCAAACCAGTTGAATAAAAAAACAAATCAGACTGATATAGTGATAATGGTTCCCAAGACAAAAATGACTCAAAAAAGGAATCAAAATATGTCAGCATATTTTGACAAGCAGCTGACAAGTAATCTGTACAAGAAGCAATTATCACATGCACAGTGCATTAAAAAGAAAATATTTGGTTTAAAACATTCAATCCAGTGTAAACGATGGCATAACCAACAAATGCTAATTGTCCCTGCATTTAGTTTCAGTACATGTCCTTAAGTATTATTCAGGCATTTTGCTGTCATTGATAATATAATTTCTGGACAAAGTAGTAATCATTAAAAAAACATGGGACACATCATACTTCTCACAGTCAGTTGCACAAATAAAATAGGCACAAATACACTATATGCACAGCAAGAAGAGAGAGAAAGAGAAAAAAGAAACTGCAGATAGCAGCATTTTTTGTTGATGATCAAAACTTTATTCCGATTCTACCAACCCACTCATAAAGGAGTAAGGAAACAATACAAGTATACCTATAGAACAGCACTGCAGATAATGACCCTCTTCTTCCTCCTTGTGAGCACAACTTTAGTCTGCATCTCTCTCATATATACCAAAACGCCCTGAAGCCAGAAAAGGTGTGGCTAGCCCAGATTAAATTTCGATCACTATGGGATCTCAGCCAGAAGGAGCAAAAGCAAAGCAGTGAATCCTGAGGGTGGAGTCAGAGGCAGATAAAGGCAAGGTCAACAGAGTTGGTGAGGAGCTGGGAGGAGGAACAAGGCATAGCTTTGCTAGTGGGAGGGGTAACTGTGAATTATCATCAAATCCCGGTTGGAAAAGAGGGAAGATGTGAGATGATGGAGTTTGCACAAGAAAGAAAGTAAACCAACACACTCCATATGGGGTTGTGGGGACAAGTGAGGCTTTGATGAGCAACAGCTAGAAAACACAAAACAAAAGAAAAGGAGGGTAAGCTAAACAATGGAATTACAGAAAGGAAGACACAATGACAAGGGATAAAGAGCTGACAGGATGGGCAAGGCTTTGGTGATCAACTGGGAGAAAATACACAAAAAAGCTGGAAAAGTGGAAAGGGGTTTGGGCTTGGGGTTGGGATGGAGGAGGGTAGGGGATGGAGCAGAGTAAATAGAACCACTAAAAGAATGAAGCAGCAAAGAGGTGGTGAACAGCTGAGATAATAGGTGAGGTTTTGATGATGAACTGTGAGAAAATACAAACAAGGCTGGAAAAGAGGGAGGGTGGGGATGAGGGGTTAAGAGCAGAAAAAAAGGAAATAGAAAAAGAAAGAAATAACACTAGCTGTGATCTGCTAAGAGGATGGGTGAGGGTCTCAATAACTGGTGGAAGGAAACACCCACAGGGGCAAAAAGGTCAGTTTGGAAAGAAAGAGGGTTGTACTTGTAAAGAAAAATGGGCTACCAGGGGAACGAAGAGGAACCAACAGACGTGTCAATGGGCTTACAGGATGGGTGAGGTTTAGCAATACAGGGACAGACAGAACCCAAAAAAAGTTGAAAAAACTGAGCAAGAGAGGGAGAGAGAGAATGCAGAAAGATGGGCCACTAGAGGAAGGAAGCAAACACCAAGAATTAGAGGCTGACTGACTCTGAAAGGAAGGGTGAGGGTCTGCAAAGCTAGAGGGAGAAGTTACATGTGGAACTATGACAAAAGAAGAGGATGAAGGAGAGGGAGGGGATGATCATGAACAAAGATGGAAACACTTTCAAATAAGCAATACCAATGGAGCCAGTTGGTGTTTGTCTGAGGGATTATATCAAGTTCATGAGATTAAATATATATGAGGTTTGCACACACAAAGCGGCAACATATTTAATAAATGGAAAATTCAAAACCTGGGTAATAACAAAAGTTGCTGGATGGTAAAACTTGACTGAAGAACCAGGCTGATTTCATTATTTTCTAGGCATGAGTGACTTTCCATCAACTCAATTCACCCATCAGCAAATGCAAAGACTGGCCAGGAGGAAAGAGAGGAAATGTAAGAATAACCTTGGAGGAGGAGGAGGAGGAGGAGGAGGAGGAGGAGGAGGAGGAGGAGGAGGAGGAGGAGGAGGAGGAGGAGGAGGAGGAGGAGGAGGAGGAGGAGGAGGAGGAGGAGGAGGAGGAGGAGGAGGAGGAGGAGGAGGAGGAGGAGGAGGAGGAGGAGGAGGAGGAGGAGCAGGAGGAGGAGCAGGAGGAGCAGGAGGAGGAGCAGGAGGAGCAGGAGGAGGAGGAGGAGGAGCAGGAGGAATCAGGGAAAGTAAGATGATAATCAATATCTACATCACAGCCGCAAGCACACACACTCAGCTGCCTGGAAGATTGGTGGTGTGTTTCCCCCCTCTCTGCCCAAGTCAATATCACCAGCAAAAATCTGACAGGCCTGGAGCTTGAAACATGACCAGCAAAAGCAGTATCTCCAACACACAGGGGAGCCTCTGTGTAAGCATGAATAAGTGTGTGTATGTGTGTGTATGTGCATGTGTGTGTATGTGTATGTGTGTGTATGTGTCGATATGTGTGTGTGTTTGGTGTGCATACATGTGTCTATATGTGTGTGTGTGTGTGCATTTGGTGTGCATGTGTGTCTAAGTGTGTTTTTGTGTACATGAATAAATGTTGTAGAGTGTGTGTATACATTTGTGTGTGTGTGTTTGTGTGTGTGTGTGTGTGTGTGTGTGTGTGTGTGTGTGTGTGTGTGTGTGTGTGTGTGTGTGTGTGTGTGTGTGTGTGTGTGTGTGTATGATAGGCAGACACCAAACAGAAAGACAGACAGGCAGGCAGACATTCTCACATATAATATATGCACACATGCACACACACACACACACACACACACTAAGTTCATTCATACACATTCACACAAACAAACATACTGTTCCTACTGGAAATACCAGCCCATCATCCATTGTGACTGGTAACCTTCCAACCTATTACCTCTTCATGTATCTTCATGTGAATCACTTTACTAGACCCCATCTAATTAACTTTCCATGTACCACATAGACAATCATTTTTGTCATGTCCCCAGTGACCTGGAATGGAAGGAGCCATGCTTTTTCCCATTAGTTTCTTTTACCACAGGTCCTCCCTTCCAATGGCCCTGGTATCCCCCAAATGGAACTGAACTCACTCGTCTCCCTCGTTACCACATTAAACGGAGTCACAGCTGCAGCTTTCAGAACTGAGCCTTGGCTGTGGCCATTCACACATGCAGATCTATCTGTTTCTTGGCTTTTCTTTGCATGTCCATTGATATCAAATTGGGGTGGTCCACATTAAGAATCTTGCTGTTGAAGGGTTGGGTGGGTTGACGGGTGGGTGGGCAGGAAAAGACCAGCCCAGGCAGAAAAGATACAAGTTGACCTCTACAATACATCCTGTCTGTGTCTTCAAACACCTGGCAATGCAAGTTTTACCACCACCAGTAATCCCTGTCTCTATCTTGTCCTTCCTCGCCCTACACCAGGCAGGGAGCCAGCAGGGAGGGCGAGGGAAGGCGAGGGAGGGCGAGGGAAGGCGAGGGAGGGCGAGGGAGGGCGAGGGAAGGCGGGAGAGGGCGATAGTGATGGAGTGGAAGAGGAAGCCTTGGGGGATTAGATAATTATCAATCGCTTTCCTGACTGATCCCCTTGCTGTTCTTCCACGACTGCTTCTCCCGCCTCCCTCCCACTTCCTTCTGCCTGCCTGTCTGTCTGTCTGTCAGTCCGTCCGTCCGCTCACCCAACAGTCCGTCCGTCCTCTGTCTCCGTTTCTCTGTGTCTTTCTATCTCTTTCTCCCCGTGTGTCTGTCTGTGTCTCCCACCCCCACCCCCCTTTCTCCTCTCTGTGGAAATGTGTTACAGTCTATTTTTTCCTTTTTCCTACCCCACACCCTGCCCCAAACGCAACCCCACCTCCTCCTCCCGCCGCCCTCCCGCCGCTCTGTCAACCTTTGACACATGTGTCTGCCTTCTCGCCCTTCCCGCCTGTCTGGCCCTGGTGGCTTCATTAATCAAGTGATTGAACAGTAGGCACGCTGGTTAACTCAGGCACGCAGTCGAGCTGTCGAATTTTCAAGTCTGACATCGAACTGTGCTCCAATACCGTCACTTGGGTTCACGGGCGAACGGCAAACGCCGAAAATAGCTTTTCACTGAGATGACGTAATGCAAACTGCAGGGTCAAGAGGCGGAAGAGCGGCGGAAGAAGTTGGGATGTGGTGAAAAGGAATGAGGGGAAGGTAGGGTGGGGTGACTGCATTTTATATACGTGTGTGTGGAGGGGGAGGGGAGGAGAGGGGAGGGGAGGGGAGGGGAGGGGAGGGGAGGGGAGGGGAGGGGAGGGGAGGGGAGGGGAGGGGAGGGGAGGGGAGGCGAGGGGAGGCGAGGGGAGGGAAGGGGAGGCGCACACAAGCAGACTAGTAGGAAGATAGGCAGGCATGACAAACACAGGCACACTCACACACACACACACAAATACACACACAAATACACACACACAATAACACACATATCCCACATACATACACAAATATACACACATATAACCACAAGTAACACACACACACACACATCCCACCCACACACACACACTCACACACACACACACACACACACACACACACACACACACTCACATATGCACACACACACACACACACACACACACACACACTCACATATATGCACACACACACACTCACATATGCACACACATATGCACACACACACACTCACACACACACACACACACTCACATATGCATGCACACACACACACACACACACACTCACACACACACACACACACACACACACACACACACACACACACACACAGTAGCCTAGGCAGCCTGGAGAAGGAGGAGCTGGAGGAGGGCAGGTCCCTAGCAGCTCACAGTGGCTTTGGCTGCTGACTCACCCCAGTAGCTGGCTGGCCAGCAGAGCGTGGCAGGTGCCGCCATGCATGTATATTTCATAGGCAGTGCTGTGCAGGCAATCTTTGTAATGCACACTACCCAGTGTCCCTGTCAACCCACATGCATCAACAATACGGCGTTGATGAAAGTTACACCAGCGGACATCACAAGGATGGGCAACCACAGGAAGAATCAGCTGAGAACACTGCCCCATGGGGTTGAATTAACATAAGACGATAAGTAGAGTGAGGGTGCATTGAAAGCTGGCATCTACCAGTTTCTTGCCACATTCCACATACAATCTCTTACTTGAGACTAAAGTTCAGTAGTTCACAATCTTCTCCTGTAACAAGATTATACTACTTCACATGTATTCATTACTAAAGAAATTAAACATGCCATGGGAACCCAACTGCTAAGAGGAAATGGAGACTGTTGTGTTGATCACTACAGTAATGCATTGCAGTGACAAAGACTGAGGCAGTGATGGAAAAGGCTGGAAGGGATGCGAGTGGGGGGTAGGGGTAGCGGGGTGGGGGGTGGATTGGGGGTCTGGTAGACTGACAACCATGAGGTAGGCACATAAAATGATTTTTAAAAAGTTATGTGCATGTGCATGCACGCACGCACACACACACACACACACACACACACACACACACACACACACACACACACACACACACACACACACAGAGGGGTTGGGGACTGGTTGACTGACAACCATCAGGTATACACATATACACATGTAGTCAAAACTCTCTCTCTCTCTCTCTCTCTCTCTCTCTCTCTCTCTCTCTCTCTCTCTCTCTCTACCACACACACACACACACACACACACACACACACTGGTATGCACATACACACACTCCGCCCACCAACATGAGTGTCCAAACTTTATGGCCAACCTTTCACTCCAATAAGGCAGTGTGGCTTCCCATTTGCGAAGGGACAGAGAGAGATAAAGCCATTCCAATTGGCAGTATCCCTGTTGACAGTGCACACATAAGCCTAGGTAAGAGACTCCACACACAGGAGTGCCAACAGCCTCCGTTTGCACAGCAGCACAAGCCAGTCCAGTTTTCCCAGTTACACAGAAATGAGTCAAGAGAGAGAATAGCACCATGGATCTCTTGTAAACTTTCTTCTAATGTAGACCTCATGGTAGAGCACCCATCCGGTTGCTGCCAAACAAATAATAGCTCAGAAGTTACAGTAGAAGTTGCAAAGAAATCCAAACTGTGACCCCTGGTGAATCAGTGTCATGTAAAACTAACCATAACATAAGTCATTTCATGTCCTATTACAACACTGAAAATGGTAGATGATGATGACAGTCATCTAAGGTGTGATAGGAGAGAACAACAAATATCATCACTGACTTTTAATTTAATAAACTCTGAAAATATTGTCCTCGTTTCAGCTTTTAAAAAACATACCAAAAACACTCATCAATATAATAGCAACAAAAGATTCACTTTCCAGTGACTTTCTCACAAGGAGATTTCCAACTAATGGAGTCTTTTGAACAGAAAACTTTGAGAATGAAGATAATAGCAAAGTCAAATATTAACTTTAAAAAACCCTAGCCCATTCAAACAAGTCCTCAAGATGCAAATTGAATTGAGACAACAGTCAACAACAGTAATTATTAAAAACATATTTTAAAGCTCAGTTCCCCTGCACACACCCATTTCCCCTCCACCCACCCCCGCCTCACTTCCCCACCACATAAGATAATTCTGCTTGCAGTTTTACAAAAAGTGTTGAAATAGTTCGGAGCCTGCCACGAGAAGGCCTGGGACGATTAGCATGAGGTGGACGGTCTGCAAAAACCTTTCCAGTGTGCAATATATCCAATACATGTACAAAGTGCATACACCTCCTCCGTGAACTCCCGGCTCCCAGTTTTCTTATAAACACTCGAGACGGAGGAGGAAAAAAGGCAAGCCACGACTGATCAGGGGAAATGCTCGAACGGATGATCAGTAGCGAGGATCGTCTGTTGGGACAAAGTGGAGAATGCAGAGGACACAGCGCAGTACCTCCAATTCTTGAATGGCAGGCACAACATCCTCGCGTGTTGGGGGGCGTTGAAAGCGGTACACACGTTGACAGCAGACCGCCGACACACCTGTTCGATTGGGGTCAAATTTGATCTCCTGGGTAGATGTGTGACTCGGGTATGAACGATGTCCTATAGCCGTTTCGCGTGCAGTTCACCCCTCCCCACTTCGATAATACTTGCGATGGTGTTGAAACGCCAGATGTGGCATGACACCACGGAGCGCGAGTAACAGTCAAAGAGAATGGCGACCCGATGGAAAGGGGTAACCCGCTCAGAACGCACCGCCGAAAATATCGGCGGCTAGGTTCTTCTGATGTCTCATCGCAATTTTTTTCGTTCTCCTCTTCTCCTTCCTTCACTAACAGACAGAACTGGTGACAGTTACTTCGGCAAGACAGTCGACACAAAAAACATGCACTTACCCGCGTTGTATCAGTCAAAGGCGATCTTCATTGCATAGTACAAGCCAGGAAAATCAGAAAAGGCACAGGTACGAGACGGTCACACCCATAAAACCAGTCTGAGTTGTAAGTCCTGCGACTGCTCGGTAGCGACTGGCTAGCTGCCTTCAATGAGT
Organism: Theodoxus fluviatilis; assembly: GCA_034096865.1. Lineage (NCBI taxonomy): Eukaryota > Metazoa > Mollusca > Gastropoda > Cycloneritida > Neritidae > Theodoxus > Theodoxus fluviatilis. The sequence goes on from JAWQFJ010001771.1 coordinate 179,497, forward strand.
CCGGCAGAAGGTGCGCAAGTCTGATGACGTCACGGTAAGCTGCGGCCGGGTCGCACCTGTACATGTTTCGAACAAACAGATCACTTCTTTCGACCCACACACACCACGATGTCTTCGTATTCGGTAGCTTTATTCAATGAATCAAGCGAAAATTGCTCAGTTTAATTTCGTTTTGATTGTGCGAAGCCCCAAAGGCGACTAACCAAGAGCTTGTGACGTAGAGCACACCACTTTGTTTAGCGAGGGCGTCGTCCTGCAACTTCCCTGAGCAGTCGCTGGGACGCGGATTGCGGGGGATTCGAAGCGGTAAGCTCCCCTCTTTTGCAGACACTCCTCTCCTTCGTCTTCTGCCCTGGGGGCTTGGTCCTGATTGTAGGAATGTCGACCGTTTGAGCTCGCTCAGGTTGCTGTTTTCCTTTCTGATTCTCTCGTGGGTCAGTCATGAGGCCGATAGTACATCCCGAAACGTGTTAGAAGTGGCGATCACAACGTACACTGTAACTGTTTACATGTTGTTTTCATATTCAGATATTGCATCTACTGAAAACTTTGATAGGCCTATTCTCAATCAGACGTGGCGGTCAGATAGGGAATTGTCAAAATCTTGTTTTGACAAATGTGCCAAAGGCATGAAATGGTGGAATGTCGTCATGCAGTTCCTTCTCGCAGATCTTTTAAACTGTCAATGAGTATAATATTGCTATTTATAGACTATTGCAGTCACGCTCGCTGGCAAACAATTGATCACGCCACTGAAATCACACAGGCAATATTGATTCTGCTGTAAACTCACCCCACCCAAAAAAAGAGAAAAAAACACATATGAATGATTGGCATAAATGGGAAAAAAACTAACAAACAATTAAACAAACAAAAATAAAACC
>JAWQFJ010001771.1:185380-187880 GCA_034096865.1 Theodoxus fluviatilis
TAAGAGAGGCAGACATATGGAATACCAGGTTTGAACTCGACACTCAGAATAAAAAGCACTGGCCAAAATCAGTGCAGGTAGAAAACCTTTTTTAATGTGCATTTTAAGTTCAATACTGTTTGTCATTATGATTACTCTCAATGACATTTTTCTTTTCCCTAATTTCAGCTCTTCTTGTTCCGGGAAAAAATTGAGGCACTTCATCGCTACTCCGCAAATCAAAACCAGTATATGGTGATCATCCAGCGCAATGGAAATGTTGAACATATTCAGGGGTATGTTTAAGATTTATATGTAGTGGTCTTTTTCTTTAAGTCTTGAGCATCTCTGCATCTTTCATCAAGAGTCTCACATGAATCTCATGCAAAATGTATCCACTGCTTCCTGTATGCTACTTTCACACACCTCACAGGACCCTTCTGTTCTTGCAGGCCCTATGTGACCTACATGAATCCCATAGAACACAAGAAAATTGAGGTGAAGGACCTGGTACCACTGGATGCCAACGAGGCAGTGGTGGTCTACGAGGAGGATGAGGCCACGGGGGAGGTCAAGCGCTTTGTGGTGTATGGCCCCATGCTTTTCATGCCTCGTGCCAATGAATGGTGAGTGAGTTTACACAGAAGTAAGACCACATTGCTTTGCTTGCAATGGCTGGGAAAACTGCAGAGATCTGGTGGAACAGTTAAAAAAACATAATGTCCCATAGCATCAAAGTCCTACCCTCGCTGCCATTCTCATACTGTCCCATAGCATCAAAGTCCTACCCTCGCTGCCATTCTCATACTGTCCCATAGCATCAAAGTCCTACCCTCGCTGCCATTCTCATACTGTCCCATAGCATCAAAGTCCTACCCTCGCTGCCATTCTCATAATGTCCCATAGCATCAAAGTCCTACCCTCGCTGCCATTCTCATACTGTCCCATAGCATCAAAGTCCTACCCTCGCTGCCATTCTCATACTGTCCCATAGCATCAAAGTCCTACCCTCGCTGCCATTCTCATACTGTCCCATAGCCACCAGGAAAAGCAGCTACTCCTACATTTGCCTCCTGAAAGTCAGTGTGATGAAATTTAGCAGTCATTGTTCCTCACATGGTCACTACACTCAGTACAACTGGTATGAGGAGGAAGATGCAGTGGAAGTAGTTGAGAATTGCTGGCAGTTAGGGACTGTGTGGGAATGGCAGCTAGGGGCTGAGATAGGTAGCATGGGATGTTACATGTAAAGATGCTTGCTTATGTTTCTTATTACTGAGTGCGGTGTTTGAAGCTGGATATAGCTATGAGCCAGAGCCAAGTTGGAATGCTCTCTTGGAGTGAAGATAGTTCTGGCATCTCGCTGATTGTCGGGATCAAGCAAAGAAAGGTCAGCTGCCTTTACATGGGCACCTGGGTAAAGCCCCTGAATGTCCTGTGTGGCAGGAAAGAGCTGCTCTAGGGAAAACATACATGGTAGTCCCCAAAATGAATGTGAATGGAAAAAGCACTTGGACAAAGTTTTTGAAATGATGAAAATAATTACTGTTACTTTTTCTGTAACCCTTGAAATGAAAAGCTTCTGTTGTTGGAGAGATACATAGGTTGAGAAGAAATGTATTTTTGTGTAAATAATGAACCTCACAGTATGTCCAAATTGTGTCTTGACTGCTTGGTGCTTGATTCCTCATTCTAGACTTGATCCAAGGGAAATGCATTTTCTTATATTTGCTTTGAAAAAGAAAGAAAGAAATGCTCTGTTTCACTTTTAGATTTTCAATTAATTTTTCAGGATCATTAAGGTCAGAGTTCATATATACACCCTCATTATTCACCATCATCATCATCATCATCATCATCATCATCATCATCATCATTATCATCATCATTTCTTTTGGGGTCATGCCTAGAATTTCCAGAAGTCTGCACCTTGCAGCATGTGCCAAAGATTGTCTTGTATGTTTGCAGGCTGCATGAATTTGCATGGCATGGCTGTGAGGAAGGCTCAAAGACTCACATCATCCCTCGACACAACCACTTCAAGAAGCTTCAGATTATTCCTGACCAGTTCTACTACAACGTGAGTATCCTGACACCCTTGATGACAGTGTGAATGAACCTGATAGACAGATGAAACAGGCAGTTGATCTCTCTCTCTCTCTCTCTTTATGAATAAAGCATTCTTTGAAAAATGTTGGTTGGCTCAGATTCTTTGTGGAATCCCAAAATAGAGGAAGTAGACAAAAATTATTATCAAAGAAATACAACAACAATGACAATGATAATGGGGTTGATAATGGTGTCAGTGCTAGTGTCATGGTGGTGTTGGTGGTGATGGTGATGATATGTGAGACAGTCTGAGGAAACACAAAAAAAGTTGCTGGCAGACCTCTCTAGATACAGCCAGAAAAGATGCACACAAGTGTCTCCGAGCCAAAAATGAGTTCAAAGTTCATTAGTACATTGTTACATGTAAGCTGAAATACTAGTCAACATATTGCTAAGAATACATTTTTGATCA
>JAWQFJ010001771.1:192880-245380 GCA_034096865.1 Theodoxus fluviatilis
AACTCTCTCTCTCTCTCTCTCTCTCTCTCTCTCTCTCTCTCTCTCTCTCTCTCTCTCTCTCTCTCAGTATGCAGCACATACATGGAAAGTTCAAGGCTGACTGCAAGACTTTTCTGTATTTTCTTAATTTGGTGGAGAACTTGTAGCTCTCAGGTGCATGAGTTTGCACAGCAGGTGAAAGATGATTGCAAACCTAAGCAGATCTAATTAGTTGGATCTGAATTATATAATCTTTTCCTGATGCCCCCCAGTTGCCTCATTGGTTGCTTGGGGCCATCCCTGGCTGATCTACTGGAGCAGGCTCTGAGAACCCAGCAGCCAGGGCTCCATTTGATGAGGGGGGCATTGAGTGGAGCTAGCATTATGTTATTTGTCAGACAAATACAAGAGAAATAACTCTGTACATCAGGTTCGCTGTAAATCAGGGTGCGAGTAGCTTTAGTTCATGACAGTTGTCGATGTAATGTCAGAAGTCTGCTCATTTGTCATTCTCGCCATCGCAAGCAAAGGACTTGCACAATCACACATCACAGTGGGATTTATACCTCAGAGATATATGCATTCATGTACGTAGATCTGCAGCCCTTATTCATTGCATCTCTGTAACAGCGTAATCTGGCCATTGAGACTAGATGCCTGTTGTCTGCCTGCAGTTTGAGCGTGTGGAGCAGGAGCAGCGTCTGACTGACCACAAGCTGCAGAGTGACCAGCAGAGGATGCAGCAGGGTGAGTGAGCACTGCAGTGGAGGTGGGAAACTGCAGCAACTGATGGACTTGGGACTCTTACCAGTGGTTGACAGTGATATGTTGCTTAAAACCCTCTTGTATTCATATGTGTGAATTTTGTGTGGGATAGAGGGTGGGTAGGGGTGGGGGATGGGATTGGATTTGTTTGTTTGTTTTCTTGTTTTAACAAGGGCTGGATGTAAGGTAGGCAGTTATGCCTAATTCATGTATTTCCCTTGAAAAATAAAGTTTAATAAAAATGTTATCAAATGGTAAAGGTAAGAAAGGCCTCTAGACTTCGCACTTCATAGTGCAGACAACTATGACCGAAACAAATGCGCCTGTTTCCCAGCCTCCCTTGCTGCTCAGCACCCCAACACTGTCACAGGATCTCTACAAGAAGTCCTACAACCTAACTACACTGACTGTTCTCATGCTCAGACCTTCCTGTAATGGAAAACACTTGAGCACTATAACCACAGTGCTACCGAGTTTTGTACGGATGAATACAAGAGGGTTGAATGTAGCAGTAGTATTGATCCAAAATGGTTGGGATCCTGTAGCCAGATAGTTTTATAGGGTCTTTATGCTTGACATGTTTCTAATGTCCTGTAATCCTATTCCCCACCCTTACCACCATTCCTTTACAGCCCCATACTGCTCTGCAAAAGTGTGGGCTAGCCCTCCTGTTTTCTTACTCTGTGTTCTAGATTTAATAACCATGACGAGAACAACAGGCAGCTCAGCTCCAAATTGTCACTTGACTGCTCCATTCAGAGCAACGAGTCAGAGGAAATGATATGAGAGGGAGCAGTTGGGGTCTTGCTGAACTCAGAGTCAGAATAGGGAGGCAAGGGGTGGGCATGAATGGTAGGGGACATCGTGCACTAGAGATCAGCAAGCGTGAACTAGCATTAACCCTTTCACATGCATCCATACACACATATATCAGCACACATGTACACACATGCTAAAATGCACACACACACACACACACACACACACACACACACACACACACATGCACACACACACACACACACACCCTTCACTTTCTCATGCACACATGCGTCACCTTGAAATGTAGATGACCTTGTAGTTGTTTCCTGTGAACTGGCTGGAATTCTGCAGTTGTTCCTGTCACGTTTTTTCTCCTGCTCCTGTTGCTGTGATACACCAGTGCTTTTTTTCCCTCTGTTGCTGTGATGCACCAGTGCTCTTCTTTCCCTCTGTTGCTGTGATGCACCAGTGCTTTTCTTTCCCTCTGTTGCTGTGATGCACCAGTGCTCTTCTTTCCCTCTGTTGCTGTGATGCACCAGTGCTCTTCTTTCCCTCTGTTGCTGTGATGCACCAGTGCTTTTCTTTCCCTCTGTTGCTGTGATGCACCAGTGCTTTTCTTTCCCTCTGTTGCTGTGATGCACCAGTGCTTTTCTTTCCCTCTGTTGCTGTGATGCACCAGTGCTTTTCTTTCCCTCTGTTGCTGTGATGCACCAGTGCTCTTCTTTCCCTCTGTTGCTGTGATGCACCAGTGCTCTTCTTTCCCTCTGTTGCTGTGATGCACCAGTGCTTTTCTTTCCCTCTGTTGCTGTGATGCACCAGTGCTTTTTTTCCCTCTGTTGCTGTGATGCACCAGTGCTTTTCTTTCCCTCTGTTGCTGTGATGCACCAGTGCTCTTCTTTCCCTCTGTTGCTGTGATGCACCAGTGCTTTTCTTTCCCTCCACAGAGCAGCGTCTGGAGCTGGAGACTCTGAGGCATGAGCAGGAACTGGCCAAGTTGGTGTGGATTTTGAACTGGAGTGGGAGTGGGAGAGGTGGGGGTGCAGAGAGTGAGGAATAAAGGTCTTTGTGTGTTTGTGTGTGTGTGTGCGTGTGTGTGTGTGCTGGTGTGTGTGTGTGTGTGTGTGTGTGTGTGCTGGTGTGTGTGTGTGTGTGTGTGTGTGTGTGTGTGTGTGCTGGTGTGTGTGTGTGTGTGTGTGTGTGTGTGTGTGCTGGTGTGTGTGTGTGTGCTGGTGTGTGTGTGTGTGCTTGTGTGTGTGTGTGTGTGTGTGCTGGTGTGTGTGTGTGTATGCTGGTGTGTGTGTGCTGGTGTGTGTGTGTTTGCTGGTGTGTGTGTGTGTGTCTGCTGGTGTGTGTGTGTGTGTGTGTGTGCTGTTGTGTGTGTGTATGCTGGTGTGTGTGTGTGTGTATTTGTGTGTGTGTGTATATGTGTGTGTGTATGTGTGTGTGCTGGTGTGTGTGTGTGTTGGTGTGTGTGTGCTGGTGTGTATGTGTGCTGGTGTGTGTGTGTGTGTGTGTGTGTGTGTTTGCATGTGTGTGTGTGCATGTGCATTGAGTGCATGTATGCATATGTGTAAATGTGACTGCACTTCTTTTCATATGTGAAGTGCATGTTAGTGAGTGTAATATTCTGAGAGAGAGAGAGAGAGAGAGAGAGAGAGAGAGAGAGAGAGAGAGAGAGAGAGAGAGAGAGAGAGAGAGAGATCATAGAATATATTGTTGTTTTTTGGAAGGGGGCTTTTGCATATTCTCCGTTAACATTGACTGACCAACCAACAAATTGCCCAAGCAACTGACTGCCCAACCAACTCACCAAGATAGTAAATGAATCAAACCTGATCTGACGCAACCAAACATAACCAAGCCAAGCTGACCAAACAACCAAATCTTTCCTTTCCTCACAGCACTTCCCACTCCTGACAGGTTTCATTGCTGATGCAGGTCCAACGCCCAGCACAAGCTGCAGCTTCAGAGGCTGGAGGGGGACAGTGGCCTGCAGAAGATGCGGCAGGAGATGAATGCCAAGCTGAATGTGAGTCATGCTGAATGCAGGTTATGACCATGACATTGGAGGTGAAGGTTGGAGTGTTTGAGGTGGGATGTAGACCTTGGGGTACAGAAGGTGAGAGTGAGAACTGAAGTTGAGACCCACCTGTGGGTTGGGGGTGGGTGGGGATGGTGGTAAGAATAGACCCACTAAAAGGTGAATAAAAAGGGATGCTAATACTTGCCTTACCTTTACTTCAACCAGTTTGAGAGATGTGTTTGCTTAGTAACCTGGCATAGCTACAGAGGCAGTTCAGCTGTGCAACGCCATTCTAACATTTTGAGGACAAGGTACGTCACCAGACACTGATGAAGGGAGTGGCACCCAAGGCAGCACAGACTAGTGACTTCTGCTGCTGCATGTGCAACATCTATGTGCCTTGGTCTGAGCCTTGTGTTGTCTTTGATGAGTTGGCACCACAGACATAGGAAATTAAAGATCATGCTTTTCATGATGTCAACAGAAGTACGACAGAGGCTAGTTCATTGAGTTATCCCCATAATACCTTCTTTATAATCTGTGTCTTCCATGTGGCAGTGATGTAAATGTGAAAAATGCCCACATAAAGGAACACCATTAAAGTTCTCAGTGAATACCGCACCTGCAGAAAGTAGATGTTAATACCTCCTTTTCAATTCACATCACTTGAAAGTGATAGCCTTACAAAGCTGTGTATGAGGGAATGAGTATGATGAGGAAAGAAAAACAGGGAGACTTTTTCTTTGACATGGCAGATTGGCTTCTTTGGTGAAGGGACATTAATTGATCTAGAATGCAAGCTAGACTGTTTTTCTATTTACTTGGATCACAGCTTCATCCTTAAAAAAAATTTGTTTTCAGTTCATAACTACATTGCATTGCAATGAACAGTTACAGTGTGTTTCACCGTCTGCGGGCTGCTTTGGTTCCAGGGCAAGATAGCAGTGGCCATGCAAGAGCTGGAACACTACAAGAAACTAAATGGCCTTGGCATTGACCTCAACCAGGTCATTGAGGCCAAGGCCAACCACCCGTCCAAGGTCACACGCATTGTGGCCAAAGAAGACACTGCCAATCTTCACCTCCACTACTCCTAGAACAGAAGGAAGTGCAAAACTTGCTTAAATGCTCTTGTGCATATGTTCGTGTTTTAGATTAAAAAAATTCTTTTGTTATTGACGTAACTGGATAAGATATGTTGTCAGTGGCAAGAAACTGTGTATCTGCTGTTCTCAAGTAGTCCGTAAATGACAGCACTGGTAGATTATCAATCAGCAAAAGTTGGCTAAGTTACCAGAGCTGGCTGAGCTACTGGAGCAGCCCCCAAATGACCAGCAGCAAGGGGTTCCAGTTTGGGGGGGGGGGGGGGGGGGAGTGAAAGAGCTGCAATTTTTACATGCAAGTAATCTGCGGAAAAGTCCTTTTGGAGGAAAGGATGTCGGGACAAGTTGGGATAGAGATAGGAGATTGTTGTATCTTTGTATGAACAAGTGGAACTGTTCAGCAAAACATACTACTGAAAATGTGCATGGGTACATTTGTGAAAAGTTTAGAAAGTTTGGGAAAATGTCGACACAATGGTTTTTACAAGATTATGAAGAGTATACCAGTACTTTCCTGACTGCTGCACAATATCGAGTTCATTTTGATTTTAAAAACTATTTGTATTGATTGCTTAAATCAACCTATTTGATTTGTGTAAATAAATTGGCAGCATTACAGTGCTAAATGCGTATCCAGTGTATAGTATCCTTTACAACAGTTCTTCTTGAGTATGTTGTATTGATTGATAAGGTATTTTATCACACTCATATTGCTACAGTAAAACCTCTATTTTGCGACCTTTGAAAAACCTACCGAATTGGGTCATAATTTGGAGGGAGTGTAAAATGGAGGTAAGGAAAATTGAATAAAATGAACATAATGTATTATATATAGGAATAATGCCAACATAAAACACAATGCAATACGTGCACAATACATCTTTTTTACTGTTAACTTGGAGTAGGCTAGACCTCCTATTCTACTTTTAAAAACCATACATGTATGAGCAGAATACAGGAGATAAAGGAGCTTTGAAGAAGCTGATATATTGCATGATATAATGTACATGTATACAACTGCTACTTGCAAATGATGTAACCGATTAGGTGACTTACATAGGTTCAATTTTGGCTGCAAAGTTTCCGGCTGTTTCAAGGGCACCTTACTTGATTAATGTCTTTAAGGGATTTTTGTTGAAATATATACTAATAGATGGTACCGCTGTAACGATCGCTGAACTGTTTACTTGATCGTTTCGTTCTTTTTTAACCCTAACTCCATGCTATTTGAATGGCCAACAGGAGAATTGACCTAACTTCAACCTAATTTTAACTTTAATCTGACAAATGCCAGACCACTACGGTCACTGTCAGTGCTGCTATTGGAGTAGCCTCTGCCTCTGCCTCCTGGCCACCTGTAAACTGATGCAGACACGTTCGCAGTAAAATCAAAAACCAGGCCGCCAGTAACAGCCTATGCCTCTTCAGTCACTGGCGCAGCAGCTCTCTCGCTGCGAGTTGATACTATTTTTACCTATGGGTAGGAGACTGGACAAGACCTCACAGGCATATGGCATGGAGATCAGTGCCGAGAAGACCAAGGTGATGACGAACAACCCTCGGGGCTTCAAAATGGAAATCAAAGTGAAGGGCCAAAAACTGTAAGCTGTGAACAACTTCAAATACCTGGGATCTATTGTGACTGATGAAGGGTCCAAACCAGAGATACTGTCCAGGATAGCACAAACAACAGCAGCATTGGCAAAGTTGAAGCCAATATGGCGTGACAGAAATATCACTCTCGCGTCGAAGATCAGGTTCATGCGCACGCTGGCTATCTCCGTATTCTTGTATGCATGCGAGTCCTGGACACTCACATCTGAACTTCAGAGACGGATACAAACCCTGGAACATTCTGAACACAGAGATATACTATTCACTATAGTCTCAGTCAAGCTGAATGGCCCTGGAAATGAGATGCTACCGCAAGATTCTGAACATCTCATATAAAGACCATGTCACGAATGAGGAAGTCAGCAACAGGATCAGGAGAGCATTTGGACAGTACGAAGACCTACTCTCAATCGTGAAAAGCAGAAAGCTGAAGTGGTACGTACGGTCACGTGTCATAAGGCAGTGGGCTGGCCAAGACCATCCTGCAAGATATGTACCAGGTGGGAGAAGGAGAGGCAGGCAGAGAAAGAGGTGGGAAGACAACATCAAAGAGTGGACAGGCTTGACCTTTGCTGACTCACAGCGAGCCACAGAGGATAGAGATCGATGGAGGAAGATTGTCCGAAAGTCATCAGTGGTGCCTCAACAACCCATCTCAGGGTTAAGAGACTGAACTGAGGAGACTGAAACTGTTGAACCCGCGATGGCTGGAAATTTCAGACAGTTATCTCATGCAGAGCGAAACTTGTGCGACAAGTTTATTACGAAGCTTAACATTTCTCTTTCGGACGAAAGCTTCCGTAATGCATGAACATTGTCTGCCCCGTAACCACAAGTCGCTTGGTCTTGGGAGACGTCACTGGACGGCAGACAATCCTTACAGAACCTAAAGTAACTCCTACTGCACTAAGTGTGCATAACAGGACTGGCAAAAGCTATCGCTTTGGAATGGACAGTAACTGCAGTTGCATCTGCCGCTAAAGTGACTGCAGTTTGGGGAAATCTAGGTTAAAAAGTAGTTAAAATTCCGAAGATTGACGGTCTTGGGAGACGTCACTGGACGGCAGACAATCCTTACAGAACATGAAGTAACTCCTACTGCACTAAGTGTGCATAACAGCACCCACAAAAGCTGTCGTTTTGGAATGGACAGTAAGTGCAGTTGCATGTGCCGCTCAAGTAACTGCAGTTTGGGGAAATCTATGTCAAAAAGTCGTTTAAAAAGATTGACGGTCGCAAGTCGCGTTTTGGAGGAAGTTGTTTAAGAGAGGTCACTTTGATAGGAAAATACATCCGTTAAAATTTTTCAATTCGCAATCTAGAGGAAGTCGTTTAAGAGAGGGTCGTAAAATAGAGGTTTTACTGTATTTGTTATGCTTCCCTGTCATGCAATGGGTTTGACAGTTTTGTCAACCTGCACTTGGTGATTTGAATAAGAATCATGCAGCTCAAAGATGTATTGCTTTCACTCTGAGTTGTTAATACACTGTTTTGCTCAGTCATGGTGATCAAGAAAGCCAGGTTTTATTATTTAATATCCACGGTTTTGTTTGTTTGCTTTTTTTCCCTAAGTAGTTTGTCAAAGATCTGACATGGATGTTAAACTCGGCCATTTACAATACTGGCAGCTCTTCATTGACACAAATGTATGACCTCTTTTGGATTTGGCATCCGCTTGTCCAACACTGCAGGGATTTTTTTCAGAAACTGATTACTTTTTGACTCACATGCGAAGCAAAAGTGAGTCTATGTACTGAGCCGTGTCGTCCGTCCGTCCGTCCGTCCGGGCGTCCGTCCGTCCGGGCGTCCGTAAAAAACTTAAACGTTGGATTTTTCTCGGAGACTATTAAGTCTATCAACACCAAATGTGGCATGATGGTGTATGATGACAAGGCCTCAAAAAACATACATAGTGACTTGACCTTGCTTCAAGGTCAAGGTCACAGGAGCCATAAATGTGGTCTCAAAAACAGTCATTTTTCACATTTTCCCAATTTTCTCACACGTTATTGAGAATGGCGACCTTAGCTACAAGTGGTATATAGGTCAAAGCAAGCCCTATCTTTTGATACCAGTTTGGTTGACCTTGCTTCAAGGTCAAGGTCACAGGAGCTCTTCAAAGTTGGATTGTATACATATTTTGAAGTGACCTTGACCCTGAACTATGGAAGATAACTGTTTCAAACTTAATAATTATGTGGGGCACATGTTATACTTTCATCATGAGACACATTTGGTCACATATCATCAAGGTCAAGGTCACTTTGACCCTTATGAAATGTGACCAAAATGGGGTAGTGAACCACTAAAAGTGACTATATCTCATGGTAGAAAGTGCCAATAAGCACCATTGGGCTTCCTATGTCTTGAATTAACAGCTTTGTGTTGCATGACCTTGGATGACCTTGACCTTGGGTCAAGGTCACATGTATTTTATAGGAAAAAAGTGTAAACATTTCTTAGTGTATGATGTCATTGGTAGGTTTAGTTTGTTTGACCTTGACCTTGAGGGGCACCTGAAGGTCAAGGTCATGTAAAGGTCAAGGTCAAGCATGTGAGTCGTATGGGCTTTGCCCTTCTTGTTTGACACCTGCTGGCAGATAAATCTCGGCACAATATCTTACTCCATTTTCAGCATTTTGCCTATACAATGTTTTATTACTAATCTTCACCCTCTGCAAAACTGTAATCACTGTGATAATTTTTACTCGAGTGTTGAGAAATTGTTCATAATATACTTTGTGATTATTTTTACATTTGATGGGTACTGTTCGTGTAATTATGCTTATGATATCCATCTTTCAATGCATATATCTATGTGATCAGTGGTACCTTTTGGTTGGATGTAAGCACTTTTGCTTCTGCTGGTCAGAAATCCAAACCCATAGGCCTTGTCATTGTCTTGTGTTACAAAGATATAGTGACAGGTTGATCATTTTGTTTTCAAATGCATTTCTGTATTGACTTTTACCATTAATTAAACCAGTTGCAACTACAGTTTGAGAACTGAAATCCACGCTGTTTTAACAGTGCCTCTTTACATACCCCATCTTTGCTTTTTTTTTCTTCTAATTTGTTGCATTTTTTCCTTTTTATAGTCACACCATTTGAACTTAACAGGGTTCCTGTGGTCATTTAAAAGCTGGAATAGTTGTGAAATTTGACAAATATTTTTCAAGGGCTTTGAAAAGTTTTGAAATTTTGGCTAAAACTGAAAAGCTATCGGCCAATATTCAACAGTCCCCGATCACAAGTTCGCTAAATCCGCTTCAGTCTTCATTCACTTTTGGTACTATGCCCAATTTGAATACGCCTTCCTACCTTGGTAGTTGTGTACTGATACGCTCTGCCCTCTCCACGCTTGCAGTGGCAGTCGCATACTCATACGCGCTATCCTGTCCATGACCGCCATGCGTCCTACCACTTATAAGCGCCACATGCCCTATCTGTTGTCTTCATTGAAAAGACATAATACACACATGGAACTTTGAGGGGGTGAGGGGTAGGGTTTCTGCGTTTATATAAGTGGATAGACCCCCTCTGTTGTTTCCAGTTATATGCACATGGAACTTTCAGTGGATGGTTTTTGTGTTTAGATAAGTGGGCAAATGAGGAAACTATCAAATGTCAAAATGTTAAAAGAAAATTAAAAATGGGAATTGATATTTATAATTGTACTTGACCAATTAAAAATGAAAACAATTAATCAATAATGTAGACTGAAATTAGAATGTCAAGAGTTCGTCTTATGTCAGGTTTGTTCATTTCTGGATATTTCATTAATACATGTTTTTGTGTAAATTGTACAGCTGAGGAGCTATGATAGACTGAAGTGAGGTGGTGCGATTTTTGTTTTGTTTTTGGTCTCTGTTAATTTGCCACCGAGGGCCAGTTAGTGCTTTTTTATGACGCCACGGTAAGGGTGAAGTGAGAGGGATGCTGTCTATGGTGATTGCCCCTTGAGTTCCAGGATGACTTGAACTGCGCAGTGCAGTGTCTGTGAGACCAGAAGTCACTGCAGTCCCAGAATGGACTTGCTGAGGCAGGAACAAATAGGGCTGTGGATATTCCAAGACTGATGCAGTTTAATGACATTTTTGCGCAAGTAGCGTGCCTCCACACACACACACACACACACACACACACACACACACACACACACCCTCTCTCTCTCTCTCTCTCTCTCTCTCTCTCTCTCTCTCTGGAGAAGGCTTGTCTAGAGCCGCTGGCATCAGCTCTTCTAGTTTGAGCCGTGACCACCTCGAGCTGTCTTTCAAGTTGTCTACAGTGCAGAAAAAATTTGGCAACCTGTCCCTCTCACCTCTGCATTAAATTAGTTGAATCTTTGTAGATAAGTTGGAAGGGAAGGGAAGGGAAGTTCCTGTTAATACTTTTTGACTCACATGCGAAGCAAAAGTGAGTCTATGTACTGAGCCGTGTCGTCCGGGCGTCCGGGCGTCCGTCCGTCCGTCCGTAAAAAACTTAAACGTTGGATTTTTCTCGGAGACTATTAAGTCTATCAACACCAAATGTGGCATGATGGTGTATGATGACAAGGCCTCAAAAAACATACATAGTGACTTGACCTTGCTTCAAGGTCAAGGTCACAGGAGCCATAAATGTGGTCTCAAAAACAGTCATTTTTCACATTTTCTCAATTTTCTCCCACGTTATTGAGAATGGCGACCTTAGCTACAAGTGGAATATAGGTCAAAGCAAGCCCTATCTTTTGATACCAGTTTGGTTGACCTTGCTTCAAGGTCAAGGTCACAGGAGCTCTTCAAAGTTGGATTGTATACATATTTTGAAGTGACCTTGACCCTGAACTATGGAAGATAACTGTTTCAAACTTAATAATTATGTGGGGCACATGTTATACTTTCATCATGAGACACATTTGGTCACATATCATCAAGGTCAAGGTCACTTTGACCCTTATGAAATGTGACCAAAATGGGGTAGTGAACCACTAAAAGTGACTATATCTCATGGTAGAAAGTGCCAATAAGCACCATTGTGCTTCCTATGTCTTGAATTAACAGCTTTGTGTTGCATGACCTTGGATGACCTTGACCTTGGGTCAAGGTCACATGTATTTTGGTAGGAAAAATGTGTAAAGCATTTCTTTGTGTATGATGTCATTGGTAGGTTTAGTTGTTTGACCTTGACCTTGAAGGTCACCTGAAGGTCAAGGTCATGTAAAGGTCAAGGTCAAGCATGTGAGTCGTATGGGCTTTGCCCTTCTTGTTTTGTTTTTAGCTTTGGCACGTCGTAGACGTTGAACCAAAGCTAACGCAGTCATACATAGGGGTAGGTGGGACTCAGAATCTACTCACGATAGAGGATGGATCGCTTGTTGTGAGCTCTTGAAAAAATACAATTTAAGTCAACATTCGACATTGTGGACAGCTAAATCGGTGCATGGGTGTTTACATCGTCGAATTCTACAGGATATACAGGTGTTGTGAACTCCTTTTGGGATTATTTTAGTATTTTGTGATTGCTCTCTTCGTCGCTTGAGAGACCTCGTGCTTCTTGGCTGATGGCTGAAACGCGAGTAGGAGTGAGAGTTGAGACAGTGGCGCACGGACTCAACGACAGCTGAGGCAAAGAAGGAATCGTCTCCAAGCGTAAGTTTCACATATACTTAGTCGAAATGAGGCATTGACTGATATTTGCTGTGGGGCTTCGATTGTGGACTGTTGAATCACTTATATCCTAAGACATATGGATTGTGAGTCAACGCTTATAGACAGCACGAACTATAAAGAAATCTGCTTTTGAAGTCGGATTGATAGAGACAGCAAACTTATTCAGACCAAATATTTCGACTTCAAGCTGTTGAATGTTGTGTGCGGTAATGAATGTATACATCTGAGCTAGTACAAGTCTAATGAACTCTAACTGGCTCTACTAGTTTGCCAAAAGTCCTTTGTTTGAATTCTGTTGCTCTGTCAGCGATTGTAATCAATCAGACCTTGTTACCTGTGTGAAACGGTGGTAACCATTATGGGAATCACTATTGAGGCACACCGATTGCGCATCGGGATGTTTGCTGGCGGAAAACGGCGCAAGAAGATGCAACATGAAATTGGCTTGCACTTTTCCAAAGGCATGTTGGCCTTCTGTGTGTTGACCGTTCTCTTACTCATCGCTGGGATCGAATCCAATCCAGGCCCATGCTCTAACGATGAAATCATGACAAAACTAAATGAGATGAGTGCGGACTTCAAAAACGATATTGGGGAGATCAAGGCTAGCCTGGCAAATGTCAAAGGTGAAGTAGATCAAGTGAGAAATGCATGCAAAGCTCTGAAGGAGTCTTGCGATGATTTGAAAAATTCAACGAACACTATCGGCATGAAAATTGATGAAATGAAACAGAGATTAGATAAACTTGATTCTCAACAAGAAGTTGACAGAGATACACTAGATACTGTGGCATGTGAGAACGAGAAACTAAAGGCTACTGTGGATGGCCTTGAAAATGAGGTGGATGAACTTGAGTCGCGATCACGGCGTGAAAACCTTAGATTCTTTGGCCTCGGTGAAGACGAGAATGATTCTCACGAGCGTTGCACAACAATTATTGTGAACACGCTGAATGAATTTTTCACATTCAAAACATGGTCTGCTGATGACATATCACGTGCTCATCGAGTCGGCAACAGACAGAACGCACGAAATCCACGTCACCTCATTGCCAGGTTCACCCGTTGGAGCGATGTCGATGGTATTCTCAAAAATCATGAGGCCAGGGAGCAGATGAGAAAGGCAGGATTGCGCATCAGCACTGATCTAACTCGTCGCCAGATAGCGCAGGTCAAAGAAGCCCAGGCAAGAGGCAAGTTTGCCTACTTCAAAAGGGGTCGACTGGTGATGGAAGATCGTCACAACACCAATGGAGCAAGCGGCGGTACCAGTACAAGAGGTGCCTCCAAGCACAGCAGCTCGAGGGGTCGCGGCGGCAGAGATGGAGGACCACAAACGCGCAGTCGCACCGCTGGTGGAAACTTTGGGTCGGACGTCGATGACGCCCACGCCTTTGATCCTCGCTCCTGAAGGTGTGGCCTTGGCCCGGAAACATCGGGAAGTTCACCTGCATGGAATTCGCCGACAATGACCAGAAGGCAAGGTGACGACGTAAGAACTCGGCTTTCTGAACTAACTTTACTATGTTGGAATGTTGAAGGTCTCATTTCCAAATTGAACTTTCCGGAATTTTTTTCTTATGTTGAGGGTTGTCACTTTGTCTGCCTCACAGAGACATTTATCGAGAATCTACCGGATAATATATTTCCGAACTTTGAAGTGTTTATCTCGCCAGCAAAGAAATTGTCAAGAATGGGAAGAAGATCAGGTGGAGTACTATGTTTAGTTAGGGAAGAAGTCGCATCTTCCTTTGAACTTATACCATGCCAATATGACAACATTCTTGTGTTCAGGGTAACGGAATCACTTTTTGCAACCCCATGTAGTTGTCTTTTATTCTGTACGTACATCCCACCTGTGGACTCACCATATTACGACTCAGTAGAAGAATCAGATGGGTTAGTAATATTAGAAACATGCATGAATGAAATTTGTTCCCAGTATAGTGATTGTAAAATTTTTCTTTGTGGGGATTTAAATAGTAGAACAGCAAATTACAATACAGCGGCTGAATGGAATATGTATGATGTCAGATCAGAGCCGGTTATAGAATTACGAAATTCGCGAGATAATTGTCTAAATGAATATGGCAGATCACTTTTAACCTTGTGTGCATCATATGAGTTGACGGTTTTGAATGGCAGTGAGGAATATCCAGAATCGGGAGAGTTCACATATCTATCACCACAGGGAGGAAGCGTAATTGACTATTTCATTGTTTCAAGGGATATTTCATATATATGTTCAGAACTGAGAATGGTACATTCCATACTGTCTTCCCACTTGCCAATGAAACTGACTGTTCAAAGCTGTATAGCAATGAAGCGAAATGGAGGAGGCATAAAGGAAAGTAAGATAATTTGGGATAATTCGTTGACGGAACATTACAGAAATGACCTGCAAATTTCTCTAGAAAATACTGTGATTATGCTGAAAGATAGAGAAAGGGGATGTGAGAATGATGACACCATTAACATTGATGTGGACGAAGAAGTAAATAAGCTGACACAGTGTATGATTGAATCCAGTAAATGTATGGAAAAAACTTTTGTGCGTGGTGGTAGTACTCGTAGGAAATTCTCTTGGTATGATGGCGAATGCTATGATATGAGAAGGAAAGTAAGAAAGTTTTTTCGTATCTTTAAAAAGACGCTGCTGACGAAAGACAAAGAACAGTATTTCACACAGAGGAAGGCATACAAAGTCCTTATAAAAAAGAAAAAAACTTAACTACCACAGAACTGTGTCAGCAACTCTCTGTACTAATATCAACAACTCGCAAATATTCTGGAATCACATAAAGAGATTAAACTTGAGATTTGTAACACCACCTAAAATTTCAAAGAATGATTGGTTAGATTATTTCAAGAAAATCTTCCAGGAAGCCGCATCAGTGGGCGCATCAGTGATCGAGTCTGGAACATTTTGTGAGGAGGTGAATGAAGACAATGATTTGAATAGCGAGATAGGAGAAGATGAAATCACATTAGCGATTGACCAATTAAAGGTACACAAAGCATGTGGACCAGACAAAGTACTAGCAGAAATGTTAAAGTCGTCTACTGCACTACTAGTCCCCTATCTGCAAACCTTGTTTAATGTCATATTTGATAGTGGTTCATTTCCTACTAGTTGGCGAGAATCAATCATTGTACCACTGTACAAGAAAGGTAACCGTAATGATCCAAACAACTACAGAGGTATAAGTTTGACAAACACACTTAGTAAGGTCTTCCTACACATTCTAAATTATCGTTTGCAAGAGTGGACAGAAGAACACGGACTGATCTCGGAGGAACAGGCTGGTTTTAGGAAAGGATATAGTACAGTGGACAATATATTCACTCTTTATGGTATTATAGAAAGGTATTTAGGAAGAAGAAAGAAGGTGTATGCAGCTTTCATTGATTTCTACAAGGCCTTTGACAGCGTATCCAGAGATGTGCTTTTTACTATCCTAAGACAGAAAGGTATTAAAGGGAAAATGCTTCATATATTAAAATCTATGTATTGCTGTATTCGAAGCTGTGTGAGATGCCCAGATGGGTACACAGACTATTTTGAATGTATCTCGGGATTGAAGCAGGGGTGCAAATGCTCGCCGATTCTGTTTTCCTATGTTGTAGGGGAGGTAGCAAGAGAGGTTACCCGGAAGGGCAGGCATGGCATTCAATTATTACCTAATGATACAATTGTCTATATCCTCCTCTTTGCGGATGATGTCGTGGTCTTGTCTGATACACCCATGGGTCTACAAAACCAGTTAAATAGCCTAGAAGCAGCTGCTGTGTCTGTGGGGTTGAAAATCAATATGACCAAATCGAAGGTAATGATATTCCGTCTTGGAGGTCGTCTGGCAGCCCATGAACATTGGCATGTTGGAGGAGAAAAACTAGAGGTAGTAAATCAGTATAACTATTTAGGATACAGATTTTCTACGAAACTGTCCTACAATGCAACGCAAAAGAGTTTGGCAGTTAAAGGAAAGGTGGCAGTAGTGCAAGCTATGAAACCTATAAAGAAAATATGTACATCACCAAAGGTCATCTTCAAGGTATTTGAAGCTCAAATCCAACCTATTCTGCTTTATGGTGCTGAGATATGGGGGTTGAGCAGCGGCAAATTTATTGAGAGAGTTCATCTATATATGCTGAAAATGTTTCTCAATGTGTCCAAAAGAACTCCTAATTTGATGGTTTATGGTGATACAGGCCGTTATCCAGTGTACATTTTGGCAATACTACGATGTGCAAAATACTGGCTACGGATACTGAAGATGGATGATAAAAGATTACCGAAAAAGGTATACCAAATGATGATACGTACTGGTGACGCAAATTATTGTTGGGCCATGAAATTGAGAGATATATTATCTGATTATGGCTTTGATGAAGTATGGAGACAACAAACGGTTCATGACGAAAGGTCCTTTCTGAAAGAATTAAAATACAAACTGATATGTCGCTTTAAAGATGGTTGGAACACTCAGTTGTTAACAAGAGAGAGATACTCTCTATACAAGGTGTTCAAATCCAATCACAACATGGAGCAATATTTGTATGACTTAGACAAACCTATCTTCAGAGATTTGTATATACGGTTTCGTTTGGGTGTAAGTGAACTCTTTGTACATCGATACAGATATAATGAGCCACCTTCTTTGTTATGCCCCAGCTGCAACGAAAGCGAAGAGGATGAAATGCATTTTATGTTCACATGTCCAGCATATGAAGATTTAAGAATGAAATACCTGCACTTTTGTATAGGACTCACCATGCAAGACAGCCTAGCAGTATGTTTTTCAAGTGATGAGAGAGAAAGAGTGAGATGTGTGAGCTCTTATTTATTTCAGTCATTTAAGAGAAGGTCTCTATCATTAGAAAATGTATGATTCGGAGTCATTGTACTGGGCCGATGGCCTCTACAATAAAGTGTACTACTACTACATAGGGGTAGGTGCATCATAGATGTTCACCAAGTATCATTCACGCACAGACAGAATTACACGCATAGACAAATTTACGACACAGGATTGCAGCCAATATGATATTTTCAAGACATTTTAATAAACCCAGATTCTTCCCGTCCCAGGGATAGAACCACGGCACTGCGCCTCGCACATCGTCCAACCCCAAAGCATGCTCGCCCATCTCCGCCTGTCAAAAAGACATGGTTTCAACAAGCGAGTAGAGGCTGAGGGGCTGACCGTGTACTCATGCAAGTTGGATCTTGTTTCCTGCCTGAAGACGTGTGTAAACAGCTATGATGTGGCAGAAACCCTTCTCTTTTAAGATAGCTAATGTATCCGTATGCAGGTTCAGCTGTGAGATTCTACGGTCTGCCTGCTTGTCAGTATCTGGCTATCTATCGTAATATGTAGTTAACCCTTTAACCTCGAGAGGCGTTCTGCGCCTGCCTAACAGTCAGCCCTGAAGGCGCATTTCTGCGACCTGTGGTCAAAGGGGAATTAACTGGCTTATAACTCTTCAATGGTAAAGAGCAGATAAACTCCCTTTTTTAAGGATCAGGATCTTTTTATTCAACAAAACAGCAAATTTACGTTGCATACTTCAGTGTCATTGCAAAAATCGATGAAACACACAGCAAATGAGTATGCAGTATGAAAGTCTTTTCTTCATACTCGCGCGTCGATGACTAGAATGGGGCCAGCAGTTTTCTATGGCAAGTGTGGATAACATTGAGAATATATATATGAAAAGCTAAATCTACATCTATTTTCCTGCAACCCCAACTTGAGAGGGAGGAGCATGACCACACAACTGATGGCAATCCCATGGGAAACACATCCGCCAGGGTCAGAGACAAGGGAAACACATTGGCTTTGGGTCACGGGTAGCCTCACGCTTGGCCGACGACGTGATCGTGAACGCGTTGCCCCTCGCGATTGCCAGCGAGATTCTCTGAAACAGGAACTGTGTCTGGCGTGGGTCATCTGTCGACATGGAGTCCGCTGGCCGATCTCTCGGATAAGTTCCGTTGCTGCCGGTCCGACCGCTCCAGTCGTTTCGACAGCGAACGGGACGAAGTGATACCGTTCCATGATAGAGGCGTTCTTTGGTCACGTGACAGATGAGCGTTCGACCTACGTACATGCGGCAACGCGTTTAGATCGACTGTGTTTACATTGTTCTGTAGCCGATTTTCGTCGCGTTTTGATTGATGTTTAGAGTGAGGATGTCAGACGAAACTATAGCAGGGCCTAGCACATCCTCGAGACACTTTTCGGATGTTTTTGAGGGTTATCAAGCACCGCAACAATACTGAGTCGGACTAAGAGTATCCTCACGATGATGTCAATGATGACGGTCGAGAGTTCAAGGCGTGGGCGTGGTCGTCTAATGCAGCATGATGTGAGGATTTTCCTTTTTCTTCTGGATATTTACCCTGGCAAGTCTTAAGCTTATCTCTTGTTTTCTACATTTCTTTATGTGTCAATATTGTATTTTAGTCAACTTTGAAGAGTCAGCATGACTCTAATTTTTGTTCAGAACAGATGAAGAGCAGGTGAACAATGAAAGCTTTTGGATGGGAAAACGTTAGATTTTTGCTGTATGATGTAAGGATTTTCGTGCCTTTTCTGCTTGATGTTTACCCACCTTGGCAAGTCTTAAGCTTTTCTCTTGTTTTCTACATTTCTTTTTGTGTCAGTATAGTATTCTATTCAACTTTGATGAGGAAAAAATGTATCAACATAGGTCCATGCCAAATGTTTACACGATTTTGCTTGTTTCTGTACATAACTAGAATTATTGCAAAGGCAATGAGAGTGTCTTTTTTTGGGTTACATAAGACCATCACAGACCTCTCCTTAAAAAAAGGTGAGAGATTTGATGCAGTAGGAAGAAAGATACAGCCATTCAAAGAGCGTAGGTATGAAACCAAGCTTTGTTTAAAAAAATGTCCAGGGCTGGGGCGTCATGTAAAAAATAACGTCCAGGGCTGTAAGGGTTAACGAATCATGACGGTTCATACAAATTTGTCGTGCATTTCCATATTTTAGTATTTGAGCAAGTCTGCCCTGCATTTCAATGCCATTTGGAATTATATATTTAGCTGATATCAATTCAGATTCTTGTCATATTGCGTATGAAATTGAACCATACAACGAGTCGGAGCAGTAGTTTTCAAACTTCATTTCTACAGATCGAACTTATTCATGGACAGAATCAGAGGTATATTGCAGAGAAACCGTCCTCATTCACACACAAATAGGGGCACACACACACACACACACACACACACACACACTGTCGCAGGATGCGACAGGAGTGATTAGAAAGTCTGAGTGATTAAATGTTGATATGGGGTGTGATTAAATTGCCGGTGTAGAAACCTAATCAGTGTAGTGCGCTCCGACGGTCGTTTGGCGCATTGCGACAGAACTTTGAGTGACAGGGGGATACTGCGTCACTCGGGAGGGGGTTTGGAGTGTCGTATCAGGGGGCATGCGGAATGCCGCACGGGGGCCTCACTTAGTTTAACACGGTTTCGTAGCCCGCGAAATCCATAAGACACTGATTGGGCAGGGATAAAGAGGCGGGAAAATACTCATTACCGGTTGGACAATGATCACGTGGGATAGGCGACTTCAGGGCTCGATAGCGTTAGACTAGGCAGATCATATCCATCTTTGGATGGGGACGGTAGCAGGGCGAAAGCTCCGCTGACCGTGAGCCACAATGGGTGGCAGGCAAAGGCGTTTAGCTTGCCGGGAAAACTCTCTGTGGTGACTTATGCCACGAGAGAGTGGAAGAAGGATCTTCCTGTGGCTAGAACGAAGTTTCTATGGACAGACCACGGCCTGGGATTTTTTGAGGTAATGGACTGCTTCGCCATATACTCTTTTACCGCGTGGGGGGTGATTGACTATTGTTGGAACGGGAAATAGGTCATTCGTTTGCTTGATTGAATTATGTCTCGGAGTCAAAGTGAATCTATGGGAAAAGTGCCTACCTTCATTGGGAAATGTTTCGTGATTCACTCCGTGAGAAAAGGAGACATGTTAATTCAATTTTTCTCGCCGGGGACGCGAGTAAAGATTTTTTCAACTAAGGTGTCTGAGCCGGGCGCGCCGCTAAATGTTGGATTCTCACACGAGTAAGTTCCGAGGGGGGAGAAGGGTAGTTTCTCATTGGGATTGTACGGTCGTGTGTTTCAGGCTGCTTGACTACTGGGCGTTCCTACCTACTTGTATCTATCTACGCTACTGCTGCTGCTTCTGGTATTGCTCTGCGGTATCTACGTTCGAGTCTGTACGGATGGACTCCGCTCGTCTTACGAGCACCTTGTCGTTCCCGACGACGCTGCGCTGACACGGGGTCTGTCGTTTCTACCGCTGTAAAACAGCTTGTGCCCTTCATGGGTTGACGTTTCCCCAAAGTTTGTCCATATCACCTCACAAAGTCCGAGAATGTTCCATCGGTATCTTGCCATCTCATGCGTAAGCTCTTCTATTTTCCCTTCTGCATGCAACGTTCTGATGTTCCATGTGCCTGTTACAAAATCTGTAGGCTTGTTCAGGAGGCGAAGCGCTGCACAGCGCTGCACGTGTTTCACTCCTGAACAGCAATTTTGGGGCGTGATTCACTCAGCGCTGTGCAGCGCTGTGCATCACAGATCCGATGTGATTCACACGATTTTCAAAATGGCGTCTTCGATCCCGCACTGGCCGTCAATGCGTAAAATAACCCTCAGAAACATCATTTGGGGACTGGAACGGGCTTTATTTGCCATAAGCGCTCTGTATGCGCGAGTAATGGCAAGTAAGGAGGACACAGTAGTGGACTTTATTCATGCAGAATACATTTAAACTTGCATAAACGATGTCTGTGGCAAAGAAAACACTTTCTTAGTGTCTAGCAACACAACATGCAGCGCAGAAGATTTACCTCCCTTTAACAAGTGAAGCGCTGCACTAAATCTGTAGGCGTTCACGAGAGGCAAAGAGCGCTCAACTGCCAATATGAAGCGCTCATGCAGCGCTTCGCACTCCTGAACAAGCCTCTAGTTTGTTGTCGAAACGTTGTTAACGAGCGCGAATTTTGCCCTAGGAAAAAAAGCAATAAAAATATTATGCGCGCACTCATTTTATTTAGTAAAAGACTTTTAAATGCACGTGCATGAGTGTATGCATGCGTGTGTGTGTACGTGTCTGTGTGGAAGCATGTGTAGCGCGAACGCAGAGGTAAGGGTACATTCGTTTACTTGATAAGTGCTTTGCAATTGTACTGCATGCAAAAGAAGTCCAATTAGTGTAATGCTTTAAATGTGTTTTGTTTGTCCCCCTCCCCAGCCATCACTGAACGCCAAGCAGTGGACTCAACAGGAAGTCTAGATATGCATGCGATTCACTGACAAATGGGTTTAGCAAATGCACCCAAGCATCACATGACAAGACTAATGTTCACTTACGGAAATGATCTATGTATATTGTCGTGAAGTGAAATAACACACAGAGAGAGAGAGAGAGAGAGAGAGAGAGAGAGAGAGAGAGAGAGAGAGAGAGAGAGAGAGAGAGAGAGAGAGAGAGAGAAACACACAAACAAAAAACAGAGAAACACAGAGAGAGAGAAAGAGAGAGAGAGACACACACACACACACACACACACACACACACACAGTTTTCTCGTTGTAGAGATGAGGCTTGATGACGTCTGTAACATGTTGTGGTGGAGGGTCACATGCAGATGACAACATTATCTGTGTTGGCATTCAAGGCAGGAGCACAGCACGGAGTAAGACATGCCTTGGTGGAGTGAGCTTTCGTCTGGAGTGCCAGCCAGGAGATGCTCATCTCAACTCACAACTTTCCGCAACTTCCTGCACCAGTCCTGCGCCAGTCCTGCTTGCCTTTGAACCCCTTGGCATTGCTGGATCAGTTAATGGCACCAATTCATGTTAAGTGTTCCGGCCAAGAGAAAAAGTCCGACTCTGAGGGCGAGTATTTTAATAATGGTGTTAACGGCCCCTATTGGCATTCGTCATTAGGCATTGACTTATGAATGTCGGAAAAGGTTATCAGGGTCAGAAGTCAAATCCTTTTGGATTATTACGTATGATCAGAATCATAGTTCTTAAGGAGGGGCTGAGCTCAGTGAGTGCTAAGGTTGGTTGGTTGCCCTGGTCTTTGCATGACACGCTCAGATTCCTGTGCTCAAGTATGTCTGAAAGCGGGGAAAGCCAGTTCTCCAGGGGCATTTCTAGTCTATAAGACTGTAAGTCTGAGGGTAAGTGGTACTTAAGACCGTGATAACGAGAACTTTTCTTGAGGTCGTTATACACAAAGCTTCAAGCATCACACACTATGTGGTGCGAGATAACAGGCGCTTGAACAAAATTCCAGTTCCACAACGCCAGCCTATGGCTGATACTCCACTCCACATCAAAACAACTATGGAGGCACCTTGAGTCACACGAAAGCAAGTGGTTTAGTTAACATAGCTAATGTTCAAAATCTCTTAAATCATGAGATGATTTCATTATCGTTTAGCTGACTGCAGAGATGGCTGAAAATCATATGCTTTACGGTTTGGGGTCGCTATTTTCCAATGGAAGGCAAGTGTCCCTTTGGTCAAAGGGAAATCCAGTCTGCAGCAGTCTTACATTTATGAGAAACCAGATTCAGAGTACAGAGGGGAACAAAAAAAACCGCAGTTGATTATGCAATGCAGCTTTTGTTAATCAAAGTCATCCCAGCTGACAATATATGTGCTCAAAGATTCACACACGCACATGCTCGCAAACGCAAACCTACACACGAATATACACACACGATCACAGACACACATTTACACATACACGAAAACATACGCACGCAAGTTCACACACTCATATATATGCATGTGCACGCATGAGCGCGCGCTTACACACACATAAACACACGCACTTACATATGCAAGCATGCCAATACATGCACACGGAGACAGGTGAGACATACAAACACAAGCACCGTGCAGATGCGTGGCATACTTAGGAGATGATTTCCGTAAGTCAAAGACATTTCTAAAGGTGAACTTCATTGGGGACTTAGTCCGTTTCCCCACTGAATGTGTAACTGCAATGATTACATCATTAACCCGCAAGTATTTGTGCGCTTTTGTTGCCACTTCACTAGTCTGCTTGCACATGCTGTATGTCGGGTATTTCCTTTGCTTATGCTTTTCATTGAGAGCGAGTGAGTTTCTTTTGACGTTGCCGGAAGTGAAGTTGTACTTGTTCAGTTATTAACGGATTCTGAAGTGCGAACTGAGGGGTTGCTCACACACGTGAACCGTTTCTGTAGTCTGCCGTGTGGACATGAAACCGGAAGTGCACATCTTATTTCTTTAAAAACGACCCTTTCTTAAAACTTCAATCCGGAAGTAAAAATCGCAATTACACTTTTTTATTCTCAAAACAGGTCATTTTTTACTCAAACATTTGCTACATCATCGGATCGGTCACGTGATACGTCGACCAGTGACTGGCTTAACCCCACCCCCACCTCCTCAAAGTGCATGCGAACATGCTGAAACATTTACCATGTAAGTTTGCAGATGTGAAGAAGTTGCACAATTCTGGTGCAAATGCACATTCCTTAACTATCACCAGATGCCATTGCGCAGCAAATGGAAATAAAAGACCCTGAACAGATTTCTGATAGAATTATTGGAATGAAAATGATTGGATGATCAGTATGATGGTCATCATGCAATATAAAACAAAAATCCTTGCAATAATACATTTGGAGGTGGGGGAGGAGGATCACTATGATTACAACAATGCTAAATCCAAGACAGATGTGAGGGAGATGCATCATAGGTTAACTGCAAAAGATGACTTCAATGCCAAACCCATATCCACTTTCTAACAAGTCAGGCACCACATTCATCATGATGTCCCATTTCACTTCACCCCTTGAACCAATGTGCAGCAAGGGTAAGTAGCCTTAAACAGAAATGGACCCCAAAATTACTAGCTCCAGATTCCTACCACAATATGCCTTTGCAGGAAATGCATTCATCAATCTAAGCATCACCCTGAAGTCGTGTAACTGACCTCCTGAATGGCCAAGACATGAAGATTTTGAAGTATTTTTTCTAGAACGATAGCATCCATTTCCTAATCTCTCCATCTACATTTTGTTTAGCAGTAGAGTGGTAGGTATTAAACGACACTGAGGTGCCAGTCCTGTATCTGGAAAGTGAAAATGTTCTGAAATGTTACTTGCTGAACACTCAGTGTCCTGAGTTTTCCCAGAAGAGGATCTCAGTTTCCCCAGAAAATCTGAGGAATAATATTTGCTCACAGTTTGAGATGTGTTATCTATTCACAGCTGAAATCCTACTGGGAACAAAATAGGGAAACATTGATGAGAACTTCTGGCATACACTGAACTTATAATTATTATGATCGTAGGCCTATTAGTATTATGAGGTGAAGAATTAAAGATCCTGGATAAATGAGTGTTAGCCTTACATACATGACAGAAGTCCAGGTGGAACTGTTGAAACTATTTTATTCTTCACAGGGGATAAACTGAAATACACACAGTACAAGAGACTACAACATTGTGTATGGTAAGTGGCATTTTGAATTGCTCAAGGAAAGTTTGTGTCTAATCAGTCAATAATATTACTGTTTTTATGACAATTAACAGTAGATGACACATAGATTGCTGTGAGGACAAATTAAAAACCATCCTTATCCAGATTCATCAACCTCTACAATGCAAAAAGTGCATTATCTGCCAAACACATCAAACTGTCAATTTGATTAAAAACCCCTCTGAACTGCATTGACAAATTAACCCTCAATAATATAGCTGTCAACATAGTTGCAGTTTAACTCGGCTACATCATACATGCAAAGATGTCTGAGATATATTTTAATTTGGGTTCCCCAGGAGACAGAACTGGAGTGGAGGTGAAATATTCACATAATATTTGTGCATTTCATATCATGGCCAAATATAAGCCAAGCAACAATGCTGGACCTGAGTGAATCCATTCCATAAGGTGCAGTGATTAATTAAAAAGTGAGCTTCATCAACCACAAGAACCCACAATGGTGGTGAGTGCACCATGCTAAAGAAAGAAACCTTAATACTGACAGATACACCCAGTGTAAGACTTCAGTGCCACGCTGCAGCACTTCCTATGCAAGTGTAGGAATCATGCAGCTGCAAGAAAACTGCGATGAGAACAAAATAATGTGGTAACACAATGATGAAACATATACAGCCCAGTTGTGACCCATCAATTTAATCAGCTGTTGAATCACTGTGACAACCAGTCAAACTTGGCACCACAGCAAACAGGTTTCTCCCCTTTTGATATTGTCTATTTGGTTACTTCAGTTAAATGCAGGTTCCTCATTATTAACTGGGCATGCAGAGCCTGGATAACATTCAAATTTTACAGGGTATTATTGTATTGACAGGGCACATGGATATTATATTTCAATGTCTTCATCACATCCCAATATATATATATATATTTGAATGTAACATTCTTTCAAACTTTTAAATTTCTTTGTTAACCAATCCATCCCCAAACCAGGACAAGAATAAGACAGTTTGAGTACAGTGCTGAATCTATGCATGATAAGAACCCTATGATAATGAAACATAGGGAAGCTGTGTTGATGCTCAAATAAAACTTATCAAATCTTCAGTTTGTGCAGTAAGTCAATAAAAGGGCAAAACTTTTCAGAACGAACCCACATCTTCACCATAAACAGTCATACACGCAATTATACTGGTGGAGATTTGGGGAAAAAAAGATCAAACAATGAAGCAAAAAACCCATCAAACAAGCAATCATGAATATACAAAAGCATCCAAAAAGTATAGAATAGTATCAATTAGGTAAATCTGATGTATAAAAAAGGATTTCAGGTAAGAAAATAGGTCAGTCATAAATCTACAAAAGTATTTAGAAACTATCCATAGGATGTATGGTAGGAAAAAACATTTACTTAAGTTCTCAATCCTAATTCCAAGATTACCCTTGGAAGTGGATGATGCTGAAGGAAACAATCTATTAACCACTGAAAGTTCAAAACAAAAACTCTGTTGATCCAGCTCCATCCCCAAAAAATTCTGCACATTGTCAGAACTGTGGTCAGGAACATGAAGTTGTCAATACAAATTATGAAATCAAGTTCTGCCACCTGGGTGAAAATGTTGCATGATGTTTCACCAGGTTGACACATAGTGTCCATACAAACTGGCGATGAGAACTTATGAAAACTGCAGTTTGTCTTTCCAAGTCTCTGGTTTTTGTCAGATAGCTGTCTACCAGTGACATTCTACGCCAAGGAACAATACAGCCTTCACCTCCTCTTGGCAACAGTGAAGCTAGTCTCTGTAATTGTTATTTATTGTTTGTAGATGGAGGATTCTGAACATCTCATATAAAGACCATGTCACGAATGAGGAAGTCAGCAACAGGATCAGGAGAGCATTTGGACAGTACGAAGACCTGCTCTTAATTATGAAAAGCAGAAAGCTGAAGTGGTACGGTCACATGTCAAGAGGCAGTGGGCTGGCCAAGACCATCCTGCAAGGTACCGTACCAGGTGGGAGAAGGAGAGGCAGGCAGAGAAAGACAACATCAAAGAGTGGTCAGGCTTGACCTTTGCTGACTCACAGCGAGCCACAGAGGATAGAGATCGATGGAGGAAGATTGTCTGAAAGTCATCAGTGGTGCCTCAACAACCCATCTCAGGGTTAAGAGACTGAACTGAACTGAACTGAGATGGAGGAAAAGAAACGGATTGGAATTTAAGGCTAGTTTCGACCCTCAGCAGTGAGCATCTGCAAAGCTCTCTGAAAGACTGTGATCCTTGGTACTTTGATAGGTGTATGTGAAAGACTTCAGATTCCAAAATGTAATTCTTTCTAGGTCAAGGTCATTTTACATGATCATGGCCAACAAACTAAAAATAGTAAGAGTTATTGGATACATCTCTAGATACATTCCTGGTAAATACATTTGTTTCTGTTTTTATATCAGTTAGACATCAGAATTTTCACAAATATTAAATGAATGGAACCATAGATTCTAATAATCTTAAAATGGCATTTTTAAACATATTTCTCTGCTAAGCGGTGTGTACAAATTTTCATAGCAATTGAATAAATACATACAAAGAAATCATGAATCAAATGCCAACACGCAGAACGACAAACAGGAACTGAGACAAACATTTTTGGAGTTGATGTTGCTTCCAAAAGTTAAGCCAGTAAGATGCTTGCTGAAAGCTGACTGTTGATTAATTAATTCTTGTTACAAAAACAATCAGAGTGAAGCACATTTACACATTCGCTAGAGATTGAATTATCTACAGTAGAAAAGAAAAACCAACCCCCAAAACCCCAGACTAGTAGTTTTTGAGATCTAGCATCTTCAATGCCCTGCATTTTTATTTATTGGCCATACTTCCAACATAACCAATATTCTTTTAGAATATTTCAGAAACAGGACACAAGTTTGAGAATCCCAAGAAGGTTTTGAAAATGCTTGGGATGCATTTTGTGCAATAACTAAAAGTTAGGGTATCTATCATGAAAATGATGATTTTGGGAGTTTGAAGTGTGCCTTAAAATTAATAGTGGACAATTTTCATAATTTTGTTTGAAATCCACAAAGCAATTATCAAAGTCACAACAGCGGCGGAAGGGAACTGATTTTTTTTTAAATAAAGAAGAAAAGATCTGCAAATACAAACATAGAAATAATAAATGATGTTTGAATCTACATTCAATTGTTTTTAAAAATAAAGAGTTCAAGTCTAGGGATGGCATGTAAGTTTTGGACGCAGGCACTCTAGATGTCTCTCACCATAGTAAGGGAATCCAGTCTACAAAAATGAACTTATACAAAGGACCAGGAAGGGACTTTTTTAAGACATAGACAAACCTGGTGACATAACACAAGTTATAATAAAAAACTGATGTGAAATGGAGAAATTAAGACTAACCACTTTGTTTAGAGAAATGATTAATGCGCTTTTCAAGGATTCTATCATATTGCTGATATTATCTCTGACATGGACATTCATATTTTGATTGATGAATAAATACTCTATTAGTTTATGTCATTCATCTATTAAAGAATGACAAGACTGCCATCTCTTTTGAACCTAATATCAACTTTATTCAATATCAACGACATACTGGCTATACAATTTGTTGATTGAAACCCCCCACAACAAAACAAAATTAATTAGTTGGTTTTCAAAGACAGATTGGTGTGAGTTTAATAGCAGCAACTCTGTCCGAACATAGCAGGAGTGCATGCAAAATGGAAGCTTAACAACAACATGACAATTTTAGGAGAGGATAACAACATAATAAAATTGCATCACAGGCAATTTTGGAACCAAAAAGTTCAAGAGATACATCTGGTTGCAAACTGGGTTTCACATACACACAAACAGGTACCAAATGTAGAACGAATAAATGAGAAATTACTAAACCACTGTGATAAATAGACCTGTTAAGTGAATCTCATTGTTAGTGAGGATCTATAGCCACATCCAGCCACACATCCTTCAAATTTGCAGCAAGACAAGAGAATCACAATGACAAATGTTGCACTTCTGTGTGTTGTAGTACAAAGTCAAAGGCAAGGAAACACAGACCAATAGCTCAACATGCAAGACATGAAGTGCATGCATAATCTGCACTGGCAGTGACAATAGGAGACACATGCATTCCATCTATCCATATCATCCTCTTGGATACAAGTATCTGAATTAGCAAAAACCAACCATTGCCACATCACTTCTAGAGGACAAGGGTGGGCCACACTTGGATCAGGATCCCAGGTGCCTGTCCACTGTCTACAATAACCAGTCACGCAGTGTGCTGGTCTCCGTCGTGAGCCCTGCATAAGTGCAGGCTGTCCACTGTCTACAATAACCAGTCACACAGTGTGCTGGTCTTCGCCGTGTGCCCGGCATAAGTGCAGGCTAAAGGTGCCAACTGACCCTATGTAAGAAATCCTATCACCAAAACTCCTGGGCTGCTGTCTCCTGCCCCTCACTGTCCCTTGAAAGCCTTCAAGGGGTCTTGCATCCCAGTGTTTCGCTTCAGCCAGATCCAGCAGGATGCTTTCTGTGCTGCTCCAGCAAATAACCAGTAAAATTTTCATATAGTTAATATGGAGTCAAAACTCCTAAGTTGCTGCTGAAAAAGTTGATTCAATTTACTGTGCACACACACACACACACACACACACACACACACACACACACACACACACACACACACACACATACACACACACACAACCCACAAATAACTTGTGAATTACTCTGCATAAAAAAGAGCAAAATAAGTTATATAGTTTCTTAAATTACAAAGAATGTATTTTCCACATTTGGCTTTGAGTGACCAGATTTTCAGGAACAAGTAAAGGTTGATGAGCCCCACCAAGGGCCCCACCCCCCACCCCCAAATTGTCACAAAGGAACTATTAACTAGTATTAGCCATTAACTTCACCAACAAGCTTAGGATCAATAGTACCTGTATTTTTCCAGGGCTGATATCCACTCACTGTGTCTGGATTTTAATCACCAATGGTGGTCATTCCAAGACCTTTTTGGGTGTAATTTCACACTGACTTAAACAAAATTAAAAAAAATTAAAATCATGGAAACATATGTTGCAGGTTTTGAGGATCTTCAGTAAGTTCCTAATATTATCTCTCAGTACATGAAAACAGTTACTTTTCAAAAAGTATAACAAACAGTAGCAGAAACAATCATTACAACATAGAGAAGCATTCATAAGAGGGGTGACTTTGCTAAAACAGTTGTGATGCATGCCGGTAAAGAATGGACTGCTGACTCTTTCAAATAACATATAAAGAAATCAGTGAGAATACTTTTTTGTGAGACTGTAATCTTCCACCAGACCATGTAAAACATGGGTTTTACAGCAGTCCCACTGTTTTAAGTAAGCCTAGTCACAGCTGTATGTTATGATAACATATGCAGCCACTCCATTCACCCATTCCACACAAGTTAAGATTGTCCACTTTGGCAACTAATACCCATCAGTGACAATACAATTCCTACCAACCATTAGCCACAAACAAGACAATTAAAAAATCATACACAACATCAATTAATTTCAACAGTTTCGGTAAACATCAAAAGCAATGTGCATGTTTAGAGATACAAACAAGATTATCTATCACCAGTTAATATCAAACATATATAACCATTGTACAAATGTGCAGAAAGCACATATTATATCAAAGCAAGCTCTGGAGCAAGCTTTGCTTTTAAATACAGTAAGTGCACAGACAAGTAGTCCTGGTCTACAAGTCACTGACTCCTTCAGAAGATCCCTTGCAACAAGTCTAACATTTCCCTTCCAACACATGCATGCAGCTTCCTTCTCCGGGTGATTTTTTTTGTCTTCCTAAGTTTCCTAAGTACTCATCGTGGTAAACAAATAAACAAATGAAGCAGGCTCTACACATTCCATCCTATACCAAAGAACAGAATGCCATCTTTGAAGAGACCAGTTCCTTTGATTCACAAACACTAAAACAGGTAAACGAAGTCGGTTGGTTTTCAGAAGGTTTACTATGTGCAACAAGTAACTAAGATGCATAGAGATGAGAGGAATATTCCTCATGCGTTACAAAGGCTTGATGCATCAGTGCCAAGATATGACAAGGAGTTCTCATCATTTCTCTCCTAATATGCTGCTGGTGCGAGGCAGCTCTTTGGGTCAACTGTTAGTTTTTTGCCAGCACTATCAACTCCTGGGTTGAATCAAAAGTTTTCTCCAGAGTCTAAATCCACCACCTAACTCCCCACGCACACCAGCATTTAAGTAGATGGTAGTGAGCTCACCTGTGCACAAATCTTAACACTGATTGAAGAAAGTATTCAAACAATCTATATAATTGTTCTCATCAATTAAGATCAAGATGGAGGACAACTTCTGCAAGTGCAAAAACTAAAATAATCAATCTTGCAGTCTACAACCAATAAAAACATATTCATGACTGAATCTTCATGACATCTGTAATTCTAATAAAAAGAAAACTTGGCTGATTGTTATCATCATTTCCACTTATTCCAGCAAAAACCAGTTCATGTCTTTCATATTACAAAGTGCGTGCTTCCATCAACTAGCTACTGTCACATTGCCACTTTGATCAGAAGGTATCCTTCATCAACAACCTACACCACTCCACAACAAACTTCCATGCGGTGCAGATCTTTTGGGCTACCATCACAATGTGCGTGAGATCACTGCAAGCAAACTCTTTGCATCATGTTATTTTCTCTGCCTGATTATATCTGTCTTAGTCATATCACAAGTTGAAAATTGAGCTCTGCTTTATAATCAAGAACAATGCATATACCAAGTGATGCAAAGACACAAATTTTACTTGAACAATAAAATTATTTAGTCCTAACATATGATTCCACAGCTACATGTGAGAGAGATCTCATACTGAAGGAAATGAATACTAATGATCCACATTTTCAAATGGTTTGATATTTTAGGAAAAATGTATTTTCTTCATAAATAGCACACAGCAAAGAGATTCTACAAATCAATGTTGTGCTTCTTTTTCTTTTTTCTTCTTTTTTCTCCCACAAATAAGAAGCATATACGCCTACTCCTTCTAAACACACCTAACCTGCTCCTGCATCTACTTAGGAGGAAATAGAAAGTGATACAACAAAAAAGGTGTCAGGAAGAGGTGGTTCTCATCACAGATCACACAGTATTGCAGTACATCCAAAAATACACCAAACAGAAAGCTGTGGCAATGCACCAACATGGACTGCTACATGCACTACTGCACCACACTCATATCAGTTCCATGTGCTGGCACTAACGACTTGCCAAGCTGCACGCAAATCCCTATCACCAACACAAATCGGCTTGCTCTACATTGCACACAATACTAAGTAAGCCTGCATGGATTCCCCTCAAAATGTACATCAGGTATGTAATTCTGCTTCTCAAGAATATCAAATAGCTTCAAACCAAAGCAGTATGCCCATCTGATCCACTTTCATGCAACTTCAAACTTCAATAAGGAATGCAGGGACACTCAGATACAAATGGAATCACATCTGTAACCACAGGCTGTCAAAACTCATGGTCCTTTAACAAAGGTAAGGACTGACTGAAGAAAAAAACCCCAAACTCTCAAATTCTCACCCCCATGAAACAAGGGTCAGAACAAGCAACTTTAACTTTTAATCTAAATCACGCACACAGCTGGACAGCTGGATTAGCTGCGTCAGATCCTGCTTTGGACAACGTCTTCTACCAGTGGAAAGACTAGCAGTGATGGAATCAGTGGTCAAAAGCAGCCTTGCCTCTTGGTGCAGGTCAGTGATGACAAGGGTGGTGAGAAGCTAGACATTGTCTCCCAAGGGACCTGGGAGGTGAATCCTTGTGCTGAAGATCTGATTCTGCTGTCCCAGGCCCATGTCTCCAGATGTGGGATCTTCATTTCTTGTCTGCTACAAAGAGAAGTTCCTTCTTCACTGCATTGACGACAATTACACTGCACACTATCTATCACATGCGGTCACCAGTAATTCACACTGAAATCATCATCATTACTGGTGTTCAGAAACGTTGGAGAGAAAAAAGGATAGATAAAGATAAAATTTATAAATGAAAAGAAATGTAGATCAAAACTTAATTAAAAAAACAACATAAAGTTAAATCACAGAAGGAATGTCAGCAATCAATTAGTGATTAAATTTACCAAATAATTCAGTTTATTGCTTTATTGGATTTCATTCATTACACACTAAAAATTTGCATGCAAACTTATCCAAAAGACCAATTAAAACTTTTGAAGCAATGCAGTATGTTATGAAAATCATCAAGGGGAAAAAAAAGTTTACTTCGATAAAACATAATGAAGAAATGTAGGAATGCAAGAAATAAGTGCCAACAACATAAGAGGTTTCAACTTAGAACTCCCTGAAATGCCAGGGAAGGGAAAGATAATGGAGGGGTGGGATGCAATAGAAAGTTAGCAGGCAAGGATGGCCACAAAAAAAGCTTCTGCCCCTGTGCAAGCATTTTCTCCCATTGTTTTCACAATCATTCCTACCCCCCTACCCCCCAAAAAAAAATGAAAAAAATCTACGAGAGCAATATCAAATCATCCAAAATTTCAAGCAAGTTTAGACAAATTCATTTTCAGATAATTAACCCTAAACCCCCCATCCCCCCAAAAAAACACAACAACAACAAACAAACAACAAAAAATAAAACCTCTGTAATATCATTCCATTGTAAACAAAAAGAGCAAAAAACGACATGAAAAGATCACTATATTGAAAAGCAAGTCAAGAAGAACTTCACCTTCCATTTCACACAGAAACCTTCTAATGGGTGTTCCTGTGTTGCCAGTGTGATCACAACATATATTTTCTTATAATTATATCATACTACTTCCGCAGAGAAGCAATGCACAAGTGCAAAGGTTAGTGAAGGGTTAGTGGTTAATGCAGGTGCAAGATGGTGCAGGGTGACCTAGAGCTGTGCTACCTTGGAAGTTAATAATCAGAGGCTGAAACAGAGACCAAGTCAGTAGAGTTAAAGCAAAGCAGTTGTGTCTATGCAGGAGGAGGAGCCATGTGGTATGAAATGCACAAAGTGTTCAAAGCCCTCAACATTCTGACAGAGAAAAAAATCCTCCCTAAATCCGCAGCATAACAAGCCAGGTTTCAGGCTTGTAGTCCCCACAAAATGCAATACACAGAAATGTAGGAACAGCCACACTATCGATAGCCAGCAAGAGGTTGAACACTCCACCAAGATTCAGATAAATTTGCTCAATCTGACTAGAAATCCATGGAGTTCCAATTTCCTCTCAACCAGTTCTTCAACACCACTCAGTTTAACCATTTGTGCTTAATTCCATTGACTCCAGACTGTTGAGTCCAGCAGCATTACCATAAAACAGCACACAGCTTTCACAGGTGATCTACCACCATCTCTTCCTGAGTGAGCTAAGTCTAGCGATTGAAATCGACTTTTCAAAGTCAAGATGTAGAACATATTTATCAAACTTTATGTCAGAAAGAACCCAAACCAAATTCAATACAACTCTGTCCTGGTACATAGGAAAAAATTCAATCACCACTGCACTCTGTTTCACCGAAGATTTTTACTCAAAATGTCCAAAACAAAAAGAATGAGAAATTGCTTTAATATGATAATGGTAACAATCATTGTGCCATATCTGAAAGTTGCTGACAATAACTGCAGCTCATACTACAATGACATCTAGATCTTCCTAGACGTCAGTGACCGATGCAAAGGCAGACGATGAAAATGGAAAAGTTTCGTGAAAGTGTGCTACTAGCTTGTAACCTTGCCAAGGATGCCAAGTCTAAAGATAAAGAGCTTTCAGTTGACACATCCACATGGCAAAAACTTGGTGATAGAATATTCTAGAAGCAAAAGATCCACACCCCAGTGGGACAGAATGGTACAAGTTGAGTGTTAGTGTGGCGGAAAGACAAAAAGGAGAAAGAAGCCCAGATTTCCACAAGGTGTCAAGATCCTCAGAGGGCAGTTTCAAGCAAAACTCTTGATTACCATCAACACATTATAGAACCTTCACAGAAGTGTCATCAAGCTGTAAAACAACCATAATGTGCCTTTCAGTACAGGCATAAATCATTTCAAACACAGGTTAATCCAAACCAAGATCAGAACACAGGCAATCCCTAGGCTTCATTGCACTGATAATTCACTGTATCCATAACTGATAAAAGCAAAGCACAATCATCATTCAGAAACACAGAGGAAAATCTACCTAAATCAATGAAAAGGCACTAAGCATATATAAATATAACTGAAACTTTTGATAATAGGTGGATATAATATCTATGCATAATTATTCATGACTTAGGACATAATAATCAAATGATATGCAAAACCATTACTGCAAACAATATGCATTTAATGAAAATGAAACAACAAATGGATGCTGTGAATGAGAGTTGCAATGTAAGAAAGCTGTTGTGGGAAAAGAAAGAAGCAATAAAGAATATTGTGGCATTCAAATGAAGTGAACAAGAAGGGCAAAGCCCATACGACTCACATGCTTGACCTTGACCTTTATATGATCTTGACCTTCAGGTGACCTTCAAGGTCAAGGTCAAACAACTAAACCTACCAATGACATTATACACAAAGAAATGCTTTACACATTTTTCCTACCAAAATATATGTGACCTTGACCCAAGGTCAAGGTCATCCAAGGTCATGCAACACAAAGCTGTTAATTCAAGACATAGGAAGCACAATGGTGCTTATTGGCACTTTCTACCATGAGATATAGTCACTTTTAGTGGTTCACTACCCCATTTTGGTCACATTTCATAAGGGTCAAAGTGACCTTGACCTTGATGATATGTGAACAAATGTGTCTCATGATGAAAGTATAACATGTGCCCCACATAATTATTAAGTTTGAAACAGTTATCTTCCATAGTTCAGAGTCAAGGTCAGTTCAAAATATGTATACAATCCAACTTTGAAGAGCTCCTGTGACCTTGACCTTGAAGCAAGGTCAACCAAACTGGTATCAAAAGATAGGGCTTGCTTTGACCTATATACCACTTGTAGCTAAGGTCGCCATTCTCAATAACGTGGGAGAAAATTGAGAAAATGTGAAAAATGACTGTTTTTGAGACCACATTTATGGCTCCTGTGACCTTGACCTTGAAGCAAGGTCAAGTCACTATGTATGTTTTTTGAGGCCTTGTCATCATACACCATCATGCCACATTTGGTGTTGATAGACTTAATAGTCTCCGAGAAAAATCCAACGTTTAAGTTTTTTACGCCCGGACGGACGACACGGCTGAGTACATAGACTCACTTTTGCTTCGCATGTGAGTCAAAAAGCATACAATGTGATATGTTTTAAGGTCCATCAAAATATTTCAGCCCATGACCCGTGTGGCTCAAGATCTCAACAGGAAACATTCATCAAGTAGATAATGAATTTGAACCAAAAAGATTTATGCAAAATGAAAATATAAACATAAACCAAAATTCAATCTTCTGCACAAAGAGGGCAAATTATTAGAAACACTAAGATACACGTAAATGCATCCACATACACATGTACATAGATCTGTGCATGTAAAGACACACACATGCAGCCATGCACATACGTACACAAACACACATGTATACACACACACTAACACACACACGCACACCACACACACACACACACACACAAACACACATGTATACACACACACACATGTAAAGAAACACACATGCTGCCATGCACACACACACACACACACACACACACACTCACTTAAACACACACAAGCACATCCATGACAGCTAAGAAGCACATCTTAAAATTCAACATGAAAATGAATTCTTTAAAAGTTGACACAGGTAAATCTACAGGGAGAGGTTTTGCAAGCATTTAGTTTATCTGCCCCTATGTGTTTCCAGCAGTCAAGAAATAACGAACATCCAGCTGCAGAAGTAGATGAGTCATCACCTCAGACACTGAAGAGACTGGCACTAGCCTACTACTGGTGCTGGACTGATGCAAGACAATTGGATTTCGAGAGGTCTTTCCTTTGTATTCTACAGCCTCCTGACTGTACTTTTCCCACTCCATTCACAAATTCTTGCAACAAGTCTATGGAACACGGTAACTCTACAGAGCAGGGTTGGGTGGGAAAGACTACACTGTGAGAAACAGTTCCTTTTTTGCTACAAAGCAATTATACAGATGTGTACTTTGAAGAAGCTTGCACATTTTAGGCATATCTAATCAATGGCTTCATGACAAAACACAAGTGTTGTATGAGCTTTTCAATGCAAGCAATGCTTTTAACAAGTAAAGTTAAAGGTGTTCCTCTTTATATCATGACTTTCCACTCACTGATAGGTGCTCTAATGGCACACTTTCTACCTCCTGGTTATTGGGCTAATCTTTTTATCATTCCAACACCATCTCAACTCCCTGGGGAGCATGCAGCCAGGCTTTGGATGAGCATGCAAAAGTTAGCTTTCACAATTTTCCAGCTCTGCCCTCACGGTACCAATTTTACTCTTGGGTGGTAAGAAGCAATGGGAATAAAGTACCTTGCTCATGGATGCAACTCTAGGGTCTGCAAAGCTTTATGTGATGCACCCACTAGCCAAAAGAGACTGCAGGTCAGGTGTGATAACCACTCTGCCACAGAGTGGCGAGTAAGCCATCATCCTAATTAGTTCATTAATGAAGCTCTCGAGTATTGTAATGGCATGGGGGTGGAGGCATTACAAAATGTGCGTCTTTGGCCTATATGCCCCTATGGCATCCTAAAAACTCAACAACACTGAACACCACAGCAAAAGGATAGGAAAATCCACTGTTACTAAGCAGCCAAATTTCCCAAGCTAAGCTCACTGCCACATCAGTAGAGGCTCTTTTCCTCATCATCTCAGAAAGCTCTGTCTTCCACAAGCTCAGCATAAGCACTTTGTTTCAAGGTTTTGTAGAAGCAACTACACAAGTAAATCCAAGGGATTAAAACGAGGACTTGCAAGGATGTCAAAATAAGATCAGTATGTTGGATGGGGCTGTGTGAGAGCACTGAAAGCAACCCACTGCAACAGTTAGCACTAGGAATGGACACGAAGCTGGTCACTGGCAGCAGATTCATCAGCACAACTACTGTCCCACGGTAGAGAGCAGTTGAGTGTTTGAAGCAGCAACAGTGAACTCCAGAGCATCTTTCATTCAAAGTATTGCATAACATCAAAAGGGGTGAGAAAGATTAGCTCTGATAAAGCCACGAGCTGCCCACAGATGCTACAGAGCTTTATTGTGCAAACGCATCTTACACGGTTCACCCGCAGGACAAGCTAGGGAGTGAGTGGCGGATCATCACTGTGCAATTCAACTTCAGCCATCTTGAAAAAAAGTCAAATGAGAGAGGAAACAGGCTTTTCAAAATCAACATTCAGGCTAGAGAAGCACAGAATCATCACATCTGAAACTGAGCAGAACTGTTAGTTTAAATGGAGAACACTACAGCAGATGAAACTGTGGCACTGTGTTGTTTATGAAATATTTTCATTTTCTGCTGCTGAAGAGTATGCAGATGTGCAAACTTTTCACACTGATCAACATATGTGCAGAAAATCACTTGAGTAAGTGTTTTTCACAAGACACACACTAAAAAAATAAAATACACAACTACTGCGGTCATCACAGGGCTCTAAACCATCTAAACAGATGCTGGAGGATATGCTGGACAACCATCGTCACTTTGTTTCACAACAACGACCAGGGACTATTTTTACCAATATGAAAACAGCAAGCAAAAAACACAAGCAACTCGGTGTGTACTTCCATACACTCCAGCCCCCCCCCCCCACTCCCCAAAATAAAACAACAAAAAACAAAACCCTACGTACTCACAATTAATCCCACAATTTGTGACATAAAACAGCTTTCAAATAAAAACAAGACTGGGGACTGTGGTGGAGGGAATGAAAATGGGGACTTTTCCAGTGGGAGAAATAGCCAAAATTGTACCTGTAAAGGGGGGCATCTGAAAGGTGGAACCAGATGAAGAAAGTACATGAAAATATTCCATAATTCACATCACAGTGCCCACAGAGTTCCACTTCTTGCTCAACTTAACAAAATGCAGCAAACACAAAGGCAGGCAAATGCAATAACAAAGCAATGAAAAGAGAGTACAGTCTGAGAGAAATGTCACAGAGTTCATGTTGCTATTTATAACATCATTCATTAATTACACTAACATTCAGCACAAAATCACAAAGAAATAGGAGTAACTGAAGCATAGCAGAACACAGCATTTTATCTTGGTTCCATTTGGTAAATATGGGTGTATAACATGCAGAATTCAAAATGGTTTTCTGTGTGCATTGTCATAATACATCATGCAAATGATATAAAGTCCGAATAACATTACTCAATAAGTTATGTTACCAAAACAAAGTATAGGCAAAACAACAACAGCAGAAGCAGCAGCAATTCAAAAAGTAAAAGTTAACAAATCAGAACACTGGAAGACTACAAAAGTTAATTTGTTAAACCTCACTATTACACATGAGAAAACTTCATTCTCCTCTTCTGGAAAACAACCACAAAAGCAAAACAGTCATCAAGTCATGCTTACATGTCTATTGTGTCACACAACACAGGAATTGCCTCTGATGATCAAACTCAAGCAGGAAAAAAGAGGCAGAGACAACAGTCAAGAGAACACCAGCACCAAATGCATCACAAACAGCCACTAGCAAACTACCCACATTGAGAGCCTCTCCGAGTAAGAGCTAAATATTGAATTAAATGTACAATTTCCTAAATCCCGTTCAAAAGCAAATTCTCAAAGCTCACATTCACTTAAGCATATACATGTAAGCACAATTCGTATCAGAGTTCTACATGAAACATAAGATAATAACAGTCAGTTCTATACTCAGAAACAAGCATCGTTCCCCGGGAAATCATTACTGGGATAAATAACTCCCACCCCATCATCTGCAATAGTGATAAGCAGTCAAAAATAGTTTATATTTCATGTTCTTCCTCATGATTTTACAGGTTTCAGGAACTGCCTGTACATTTCAGGAGGCTGCTTCAACTGCAATCAGGACTTCATAGGAAATGCCACGAAAGCATCTGTGTTGCTATGCCCATGGAATACTGCCAGCTATCCTCCTCTGATGCACATGGCAGATGCCATCAGGCTCATGCAGAAACGGTATGTCTCCAACTCATCCTAATGAGTCTAGAAGACAATGCAAAGACAGATGGGTACACGTAGCGCTCCTCTATAGAGCTGGGTGCATGAACACAGAGTACATCTATAGGGACTGAGGCCGCTTTACCTGCAGATCCTGTTTCACCTCCGTCTCCTGTGCCGCATGGTTGGACGGGGGAGGAGGGGGAGTGGAGCTGGGAGTAATACTGATATTCAGCTGGCCATGATCAATGATCATGTCTGTGTCTGAGTCATCATCTCTTTTGACCTCTCCCTGTCAGAACAGAAGCACATAGGCATCCATGTGGTGGCAGCGATGACAAGTGAACAGTGACTGACAATGAAGCTAAGTGACAACACCCCATGACTGCATGGAAAACAACACCCAATACATTGATAACTATGGGGAAACATGGGAAGATCAGTGACATTTAGGATGCATTTTGGTGAAAAGGTTGACCATCTCTTGTAGTGTGCCCTCTTATCCATTCTTATTTTCCTTTGCATGCTGGCCCCGGGTCTCTTCATGTAGAGTCCATGTTCAATCTGTGTCCAGTTCCTTTAGTTCCAAAACCAAATGCCAGCCTTTACAGCTTTTCAGAAACTGGGAAGATCTTCCTACCTTTACACCAGCACTGAATGCTTTAATGTCACATTAATTCATACATCTCTAACTCTA
This sequence comes from Theodoxus fluviatilis, assembly GCA_034096865.1. Taxonomy (NCBI): domain Eukaryota; kingdom Metazoa; phylum Mollusca; class Gastropoda; order Cycloneritida; family Neritidae; genus Theodoxus; species Theodoxus fluviatilis. Next base: position 233,248 of record JAWQFJ010001771.1, read on the forward strand.
AAGCAAACAATGGTTCTACTCTTGTTTAAAGTTATTTCTGCAGCATGGCTGTGTACTTGTGGTATCCAAAATCACAACAACAAAGAATATGTATTAACCATAAAAGATCAAGGGGCACTTGTCCACACCATTTCTTATGCTATTTTAGGTCTGGGCTGAGGTGCTGAGGGACAGACACCACTACTGGCCAAAAGGGACCTGCACAACAGGCCAAAAGTTGAGCATTCCAATAAAACTCACTGAGTTGAGTAAATGAATGTAATACAAGGAAAGGCAGAGACAAATTGTGGCAGGCTGTGAGGGAGACACCACCATCATTCAAACACTGGTACTTACAAACAGATAATATTCCTGAGGGTCAATTATTGCAGTATTAGCAAGGACAGAGACAAGCTGTAGAGTAACAAGTAGCAGACACGGTTTTACCTCTCCCATCATCTGCTCTTCTGTGGTGAGGAATCGGGCCAGCCGCATGCAACATGAAGGCAACGTCTCCATTAGGGTTGGTCGGCTGTTGGTCAGGAGTGGCTTCATAAACCTGGAAATGAGTAGGGGGATAACTGTTGTTACTGAAAACAACAACTCACATTCATACTGGCCCACAAACAAACAAAACCCTTGAGAAACCACACACATGCATGGCATTCTTTTTGCTATTTATGAATACTGGCTCAGTGATACACACTGCAGCAATTATTCAGGTAAAACAAGCTTTCCAAAAAGTCTCTCAGAATGCACATGACTACTTGAGCTCAAATTAAACTTTGAGTCATGATAAAGAAGTTTTGTGATGAAACCATGCTACTTTACTGTTGCAAGAATTCAGACAGACTGTTACAAATCAAGACCACATTTTGAGGGAGAACTGGAGCAAAGTTCTACCTACTTGACATCAAAATGGTGCCACTTCAGCACCAGCCATGCCTTGCCTCCCTTGGCAGGCTGTGGTGGGGGTTCCTCAATAGCCTGAAGCAAAGACAAATTACTGGAGGAGACCCTCACAGCACAGAACATTTACATGTGTGAGGATTGACGTGACTGACACCACCACTGGAATAGAAGAGACCCCCTCCTGAGGTGTCTGCTTTGATATTTCATAATTACAAGTTTTCTTCACTCCAGGCCTGAAATGCAAAGTGTAACTTTGGTTCCAACATTTCTCACATGATTTTTGTCATTAATCTTGGAGTCACAAGATGCAAATTTCAAATGTCTTGTGACCTGAAAGGGCAGTTACACGGAAACAGAAGTCACACACTCTGGAAGGAACCAGTAATACCTCAGTGGGACATTACAATCTGAGACAGCTGAACCCTTTGTCTTATCCTATAATTGAGCCCTCACAAGACTACTTAACTGTCCATACGGTGGCTGCATCATGGGCTATGACTTCATCAGTTTTCCCTTGAACAGCAAACTGTTCAAACATGTCATAATTTCTTTTATGGACTGTCAGTTTCTAACTACATGCATGAAGCAGGATATGGTATGCATGATCTTGCTATAGATGCAGCATTTTGTTTATCACCAAGAAATCACCAAAGATCAAACAAAGTCTAGATCAGTTCAAGTCGTCTGCAGACACAAAAACAGGACCAATCTGTCAGTACACATGAGTTCACGCTCTTCCACAACACTTTAGTGATCAAACACATCAGACTGCTCCTAAAAGTTGAAGCAGCTATTAGGAGCAACAGCATGGCAGAGGCCAGCTAACAAGCAGAGGATCATTCAGGGAACATCGAGAGCCATTGCTAGCAGCAAACCTGTAGAATGCATGCTGCAACAGAACAGCCTAAAAAGGTACAGCTAGCTGCACACCACACATCTATCAGAAGACATACCTCCCACTCATATTTGCCCGACAACATTCTGATCATTTCCCCACAGACAAATAAGACCATTTAACAGAAAATATGGGGCATTTTGCAACAAAGTTGATAATTTCTGTGCTCAGAATTGTTCTAGTGACAATTACACACGACACTAGTTGCACCCAAAAAAACATCAAAGTGCAAGAATAAATTGTGCAGTCCCATGCAAATCAAAGTGATGCAATGAAAAGAACTAAAGATAAACCAACAAACGCCAAACATTCCGTCTCAAGCGCCAAGTAAACAACCTACAAAAACAGGGTATGCCAGATGGGAAAAAGGATGCCAGAATGGAGTACTGGGAAGGGTTCTCTTCACAAAATTTTCTCCATTATACTTATAATTTACAGCAAAAAGTTCAGTGTGCACTTCTTTTTCCCATTAGACATACCTGCATCTAATGGTTTGCTGCAAAATCCTAAGAAGTACTGAAGTAATCATCATATATGCAGACATGAATCAGATCTTAACTGCTCTGACGTAACAAGAAGTTCTTGTGTACAGGCATGCTAGCAAGGACCTATCACATACAATCTATGCACCATTGGTCCTACTACCTCTAATTTGTGAAACTTTCTTTGTGTAATAAATTTCTGACAATGAACAGTGAAGTTTCTGACTACCAAGCTCGTGCAATGGAGCAATGCCAAGATAAGTCCACCACAATAGGATCACTGAGGGTTAAAAACGATTGTGATTTAGACACACTTCAAATCAATATCTATGTTGTGAGTAGACTGCAGGACAGTATAAGTAGCTACTGATCACTGTAAAGAGTCACACGGAAGATAGTTCTATTATCTGTTTTACAGGTCAGTGACAATCTAGTACAGAATACATTTTTCAAAGGAAACTTCTGTGTGATCTATCTCTATATTACTGCTCAAAACATGTACACTCCCACAGACAGGAAATCAAAATTACTGCAAGAGATAATGCAAGTTCTGCCTGTTTTTAAAAAAAAAGTCATTCCCAAACAGACAGCTGCATTCAAAATATATTTCAGCAAATAATTGCAAGGCCAAAACAAAATTATGAAAGCATGCCATGAACATGCACCCATTGCAGTCATCAGCATATCAAAGTTATTTTAACCAGCCCCAGTCAACTCAATGACACCAAGCCTGGGGTTGGCAATAACCAAAGTTTCAATTGGAGGCCATAAGGGAACAACCCAAACCTAAAAAAATAAAATAAAAGGAACTTTGCAAACAAATCAGGATGACTGAAACAATTCAAATGTTAAACAGAGGGTGATTCAAACCAGATGATGCAGATATGATGATGATGCTAACTAACGCACTGAATAAACTGTCACCAGAAGGGAAGTCAGAAACCAGGGTAGAACACTGAACTACAAGGCAGTATGCAGGTTTTTCCTCAACGTCATGAAGAAAATAATCAGAGCTGACTTGTAATAATCTGGCATTTGATATTACTTCAATCATCCCAACTCTTCCTACCACACCCTCCCCCTTGCACAGTTTCTCCCTCCCATCCACTTATCCTACCAAGTTTCCAATTTAGGATTTCAGCTTACACATCTCAAGAGAGTTTTGGATGCCAGTGCATGGGTAATAAATCCTCATGTAGTTATGACAGTTGAGAAACATGACATGGTTCCTGAGTTTAAATAAAAGATTACACAAAAGCCCCCCAAAATGCATTAAGTTTCCCCCTATAAGCTACAAGCCATCCTATTTCAATTCACTGGCTGCAACAGAAACAGCTCATGTGCAGCATTAATGGATTGGTGAACAATGCAAGATGATCATCAATGCACTGAAACTTCATTTGTCCATCCACAATGCTCCGAACTTTGCAGAAATTTCTCCATAAGTTTCACATTCCAAACGGTATGGGGGCACATTCCAAAGCCCAAAAGCTCCAAGATTCCCAGATCTGAGACTGCACGCTGCCAAGACAAAAGCAAGCTAGCGAGAAGCTAGAGGGCACACAGCTGCTGTCTGGACACGACAGGGGCTGGCAGATTGGTCTGACTACCTGGGGCAAAAGGGGGAACGCTTGCATAGCCACACCTTCCTCCATCTGGTGCTGAAACAAGCAAACAGCGCGGCCCTCTGGTACACAGAGCCAGGGACTGAGAAAGTGGAGGACAGAAACAAGGAGGAATGAGCAACGAGTATGCCTCGTTTCTTGAAAGAATGGAAAGAGGAAGAGTATGCTGCAGCAAATAATAATGAAGCACCCCACAGGGGCAGAAATACCTACCTCTCGGTATCAGTAAAAGTGGGATTGAGATCCAAATGTTCCCTCAAGGTTGAGATATCAGATTCTGAACCTTACTTACCCACAAGGGTCATGATGATATAAAACCATGGTGCTGACCATGAAGATATCATACCTACCTTGACTGAAGGCATAGAGAACATCTTTGGGGATTTTTTCACAAACAACTAAAATAGCAGCTCTCAAATTCAATTGAATCCAAGGAAGTGACAACATCCTGAGATAATCTGATATCTAGCACTGTATGTAGGCACTGAAAAGGCACACGCACGCACACATGCATGCATGCATGCACACACACACACACACACACACACACCAAGTTTCTTCCTGAAATATCAGTTTGAAAATGGAGAGATGAAGGGATGGGGTGGGGGATCCAAATTAATGTCAAATAAGCCCAAGAGCAAATTGGTGTGAAATATAAGCCATAAATGAAAATGGGATGAGTTGGCCCATCCCAAATAGCTGCTGCAACATCACTGATTTGAACAGTAACCACTGAAAAGAATCGACCTGACTCATAACTGACATCTGGATGCACACAATTCAGAACATGATTAACAGCAGCAGGAATGAGAGCACAAGTGTTTTGGGAAGGAGTTAAATGAAGAAAGCAGACCTTGATTATACAAGAAAGAAAGAAAGAAAAAGTAACCAAGTAAGATTGCAGGCTCCTCCTGTGGTCTGGGGTCTTTAATCAGATTTCCTTTATCTGTAGCATGGCTGGATCTGAATGATCCAACTCTTCCCCATGTCCACTGTGGCCTCTTTGGCTGCTTGAGGCCACCCCAGGCTGAACTACAGGAGCAGGCCCCAAGAGCACAGCAGCCAGGGCCTCCAACTGATGAGGGGGAATTCAGTGGCTCTGGCCATACGTTACACTTGCTGATCCAGCAATCACGCACACAACATGCATAATGATGGGGGGGGGGGGGGGATACAAAGTGCAAGCATGTCAAGAACTCTGCAGTTTCCCCCAAAATGCAATCAACAGAAGAATCAAGATCATCCACAGCCAAGAATGAAGAACCTGGTGGACAGATGAGAAAATGGTAGAGACATGAGCCTTGGAGCAGAGTACGAGAGATGAGTTGCCACTTGTGCTGAATATGATGCGCATGATGGAAACCAAGAGGATGTTGGTGTTGATGATCAGGATGGTGCAAAAAAAACCTTAATATGAACATTACTCCAGAGATGTTCATGCAAATGGAATATGTAATAAGGAAAAAAATTAGAGAAACTCTAGTCTTAAGTACCCTCTAAAAATTGCACTTGGTTTACCAGAGAACCTAAGTAAACAAAAACAAAAAAGCAAACAAACTGAATAAAAATCATTTCATACCCCAAGCAGGCCTTTGGTCTCAGAGATCTTTCTCTCCTTCTGTTTTCTTATCTTTATTATTTTAAAGCCTTTCTTTTTTTGTGGATGAGCATAAAGTTTAATACTTCCTTAGATGAAAGTCTTCAGCCGACATCAGCTTTAGTCCTGTAGCCTATACAACTACACATCAAATGAAGCTGAAAGTAACTACAGAGTTCATAAACAAAATCCTCTGTCACAATCCTACAAGGCCAAACTGGCGGTCTAGCCATGGTTGGACTACAGCATAAGAAATTGACACTTGAAAAAGCCAACTAAAACAGTACCGTAAAATAAAATAAGATTAAAAAATCAACCGAACAAAATATAATGTTTTGATACTTGCAAAAAATAGTCAATTCTTACACCAGAATTTGCAGCAAACCATTTTCTGGGTAAGTTACATGACAGAAGCAATCAGGGTGGCCTCAAATACCACTGAGAGAGGCAGACAGCAAGGAAACAGGGAAGATATAAAAGTTAAGCAGGAGAAACAAACCGAGCCCTCCTGTGGCTGTGATCCACTGCCATCTCCTGTGCTGCCCATGGTTTTATAGCGGCGCTGGTTTGCTATGGCCTAGGGTATAGGACATCAGGACAGACCATCAGTCAAGGAACCATGGCACTTCTTGGCAGGTCAGGCAAATTCCCAATCTTACCTTGGTTGCAAGCTGTTCCTCTGCACCTTCCTTGAATTCACATCACTCAGAGGAAAACAAACAGTATTTTCAATGATGGTGTAAAAAGGACCATTTCATTCCTCAGTTTCAAACTTGATGCCATATTGGTTCTAAACCTTGTTTAATTTCATGTGCAAACATTACCATGAGAAGGAATCAGTAGCACTGCAGAAGTTGTTTTCAGCAGACTGTAAGCCAAGAATTTCAATGGTGCTACCAATTCCTTCACTAGAACCTACACTCAAAATGCTAGGCTTAGCAATGTAGAATAGATATCACAATACAATATATCAATTTCACAACTGATAGCAAGGGATGTGCAATAATCATTCAGAGCACAAGTGCAATGAGGAGCAAAATGGGAAGGAATTTTCATGAAATGGCACAGTTAGGACGACTCACTAAGGGGCAAATCTACACACTGCAGAGCATTCTACAGCAGAGAGAATGGAGAGGGACAGAGTTGAATGCTCACCGCTCTCACTGAGTCCCCTTGGCCTTCCGTGTGTTCTTCGTCCATACCGACTCTGCAATATCACAACATCGGAATATCAGGTAAACTTGCTCTCTGACCTGTTACCTCACCTAAGCCTGCTTTTAAAGATAATTATCCTCTTTGTAGAACAATCTGCTAGCCCTCAAAAACAGGCATATTTCCACCATCACAAAAGACACGCTCTACAAAATTTCTCCCCAAGACAATGACAGAGATGAACTGCTAAAAACTTTGCACTTTATCTCATAATATCTGGGGTACAACAACCACGAAAACTGCAGTTCTAAATGGAACATGTGCAACAGCTCAGTCAGGTCACATTCCTGCTATGAAGAAAGCAGATGGTGGTTTTCCTCTAAGACCAGGAATGAGGCAGCACCATTTCTACAAAATTATGTTCAAATTAAAGTCCTTTCATACAGAGGCAATGAAACTAATGCTGAAGCTGGCTGACTGGGAACAAGGAAAACTGGGTCTCAACTGACTGAAAGTGGCATTATTGTAACAGACACAAGGCTTGTTCAGGAGGCGCAGCGCTGCAAAGCGCTGCACAGTGCTGCAATTGTTTCACTCCTGAACAGCAATTTTGGGGCGTGATTCACTCAGCGCTGAGCAGTGCTGTGCATCACAGATCTGAGGTGATTCACACAATTTTCAAAATGGCGTCTTCGATCCCGTACTGACCGTCGATGCATAAAATAACCCTCAGAGACATCAATTTGGGATTGGAATGGGCTTTATTTGCTCCAAGCGCTCTGTATGCGCGAGTAATGGCAAGTAAGGATGACACAGTAGTGGACTTTATTCATGCAGAATACATTTAAACGTGCATAAACTATGTCTGTGGCAAATAAAACATTTTCTTAGCGTCTAGCAACACAACATGCGGTGCAGATTTACCTCCCTTTTAATAAGTGAAGCGCTGCACTACATCTGTAGGCGTTCACGAGAGGCAAAAAGCGCTCAATTGCCAACATGGAGCGTTCATGCAGCGCTTTGTACTCCTGAACAAGCCCTACAGTGTAGTTACTGCTTCTGGAGCAACAAGCCTTGCATGATCCTCAGTGTACACAAATTTCAGAGGTATACACAGTGTAGATGCTGTTTAAAGAGTTGAAAATAAAATCATACATTTCTGAATTAAATAATTTCTGACCAGAAAATTATATATTCAACCACAATATTATTTGTTCATTCATGCATATTCCTGGAAAAAAAACACCCCAGCATCTTCATAGAGGAAATCTTTACTCTTTTCACAGCGATGGAAATCTCAGGAAAAAGTATTCGTTACTTAGCATGTTGATAACTTTACTCCGTGTTTTCTTCCTACTTCAGCCTTGTTTTTCATGCAGTCACATATCTCTGCAAAACTGCTTTAAATGCTGTCTACACACTAACTATATATCTCTTTTCAATACTTCTAATACAAATTAAAATCTCATTTCTTTTTCATTAATGTAGTCAATGAGATAAATACATCTCATTCTCTAGGCATTTTCTAATTCTACACAAACTGGGGCGGCTGCTCGAGGCTGGAAAACCAAACCTCTTTCCTTGGATTTATATTCCTTGATCCTCCTTGCTTGAGTCAACTCTCCTGAGCTATGATGCAAGGAGTGCACGTGGCAAATTCCTTTCAAACAATGTAAGCATGTCATGACTGCAATTCCAATGCATCTCAGCAAGGTGCCCACCTGATCTGCAGCCACTGCAGCACCGGGGTGGTGACGCCTCCACACAGGATGACGGTGATCAGCACCACCATCATGGTGGCAGACACCATCAGCTGCCGCGCCTCCGTCGATGTGTTGCGGATTGACAGTGCAAAGGCAATGGCACCTCTCAGGCCTGCAGACCAGGAACAGCCATGAATGGTTGGATGGTTGGATGGATGGGTGGATGGATGGATGGGTGGGTGGATGGATGGGTGCGTGGGTGGGTGGGTGGATGGATGGATGGGTGGATGGATGGATGGATGGGTGGGTGGGTGGGTGGGTGGGTGGATGGATGGGTGGGTGGGTGGATGAATGGATGGGTGGGTGAGTGGATGGATGGATGGATGGATAATCAGATGGTTGGACTAGTGGATAAGCAGGTGAATGGGCTGATGGATAAAAAGATGGATGAATAACGGATGAAAAGATCAGTGGATGCATGGATGGATGAGAAGTTTATTGGGATAAAACTTGTTGGGTATCATAAATAAGGGAATCCAGGAGAATATCTCAAAATAATTAAACATGGCAGCTTCACACCTTTCCGCCAAACAGCTCAGTTTTTTTCAGGACAAACAGTGAGCCTAGGATTTTAGGAAATGGCTGAGCCAATGCTTCACACAGCAGTTGAAGTTGCCACAAAGATTTATGATTCCCAGGTCTTAGCAGTTTCCAAGAAAATGACTAGTTTGAATTCATCACTGACAGGCCAATCATCATCACACATTACAATGCCATGACTATAAGGACAGCAGTGAACAGAAAGATCAGTGCACTGTAAGTAAGAGGAAACACATAACATGACTTTACCTGAGAACATCATCATGTGCTGAATGTTGCCTCGAATCTTGTTCTTTCGTCCCAGGTTCAGGAGGAAGGAGAGGGGATAGATGTTCAATGCTCTGGCAATGATGACCGCCAGCTGACAGCAGTCAAGGACAACCATCCAGGGCATTTTTGGTTCTATCTGTACTCAAGTCACCATTACAACTGTTTAAATCTTCAGAAAACAAGAATAATTGGGCTCGGCAAGGTGCTTTCAATCTTTTAAACCATCTGCCATGAGTACTTTAAATACAATATATTATAGAACTGCAATATGATCTTCACCTATGGTATTGCAACCACTTATCTTGTTTCATTTCATATCACCGATTGTTTGTAACTTTTTGCCTTGCATTGGGAAGTTTCTTTTGTACAAAGCCAATACCTAAAGCCAGTGAAAAGTGACCTTTAATTTCCTTTTGTGTGCGTGTGGATGAAGTGTATGTTATATTATTTTATGTTAAGCCTTGTGTACAAATTTGACTGATGATCTATTTACAAAATAACAACAGCTTCTATTAAACTATAATGTTACACGTTTCAGAAAACCATTGAGTCCCAAATCCATCTTCAGCAGTCAAAGATTTTCCCACAACTCACCCACAAGCATTTTTTCCTTCTCCTCTTCTAAGTCCAAATGGCAACAAGAAAGACTTCAGCACTTACAGCACAGCATCATTTCAATGAGAACTGTCCAACAACAAAGCACAGGAAGGTTTGTGAAAAAGCCTCTTGCACTACAAAGACAATGAGCTAAAGTTGTTGCCTAAAAAGTCTTCTTTACATTAGCACATCCAGGTGCATGGGTGAAGCTCACCTCACTCACTCCTCATCCACTCTACTTCCTGGAATTGTGCCTGATGAAGGCTTCACTTGTCACCTTTATCCATCTTTGTCTTTGTAATACAAGTCACTTGCACTCTTCCTGCTCTCTGTTGTCAACACACCAAGATGAAAGTTGAATATAAAAAGCACCACAGCTTCGTGGTTGGTTGACACCAAAGTCATGCAAGGATACAAATGCTGCGAAGATGAAACCAGCATGCCACTTCTGCTGGTGCAGGGTGAAGATGGACACTCCGATGTACAGGAACACAAAGTTTTCAGCTAGGAAGTTAAACAGCTCAAAGAGCTGAAAGAGATGTAAAAAACCATCATAAGTACAGTAAGCAACTTACAACCCTATTAATACACGAGCATTCTGTTACTAGCCATCAGCTGAACTTTCATGCATATAAATTAAACCCATAAACAAAAAATTTAACTCATCAGTAATGGGAAGAAAGTCAAACAGAATAAATATGAGTGCCTTTCAACAGTTAGAACCAAGTCAGCTATGAAAATACAAAATTACAGTACATACTAAACATGAAGAGTATATAAATATTTTCTGTGTATCGCAATCACAATGCCTCTTAAATAAATTGATAACATACAGTATATGTGAGCATTTCTGGAGTAAAAATAAAACAACAACAACACACACACACACACACACACACACACACACACACACACACACATGCAAACTCAGTCATACACATATACCTAATAATCATTTATAGTAGATGTGCTGTTGCTATATGTCCCCCCTTCTTAGTGGAAATGGTCTGATTGAATGACTTTTAATCATTATTCATTTTCATGGTTATTCCAACTAACACAAATTTAAGCTGCAAGTTTTGGGCATTCTGAACATGAAGTATTTCTTTCCATGGTGCCAATAAAGAAGCTGTGGCCTCTGATTAGCTCACTGCAGCACGTAGATAACTCCACTGAGTCAGAAGATACTGAGGAGTTTATCTCACCTGTTTGGTTCTGAGCTTCGACTCTGCAGACAAATTGTTGTAAGTGTAATGAGCTTGGCAGATTCCACAGAATAGAACAGCAACAATCCCTGTAACAAAAAACCACACAAAATAAACCCTCAACAAATGCAGTTTGAAAGCCTAAATGCTCCACAGTGATCCAGAGTGATGGATTAAAAAGCCGTTGTAAAAAATCCAACAATCATCAGAAATCCAATATTTCTTTCTTTTTTCTTTCAGTAGTCACGAGTACTACACATGGCTGCTGCCGTTAGACACTCCCCTCATCAGCTGAAATATGAGGTCATGGAGCTCTTGGGGCCTATTCCAGTGGCTTGACCATGGGTAGTATTTGATATTAAGTGGTTATAATACCAAGGGTATTAATTGATGTTGCTCCAAAATGAAACTGAAAACATTACGACATGTGTCACCAAAAACCTGTTGGTACTCTCAAGACAGATTGTTTCCAAGCATGAAAGGAAAGTGGACAACACACAGGGTCAGTTACCCAATTATAGGTCTCTAACAGTTTTTCTCATCTGGGAAAATCAAAGGCAGTACAGGTGTGCATTCACTTTGAGACACCTTTGATTGCCCATAATTTTTTATGCTTTTTTTCCATAATGAAATGTAAATAAAAGGAAAAATGTTTTCCTATTTACTCCCTTTATTAACATCTTATGTCCCGTACCACCATTCTCTGCCCATTGTTGCCAATCCCATTCTTCCCCTAGCTGCGGGCAAAAAGGGAAGCAAGCGAAAATTCTCCCTGGCAGCTAGGGGTGGTCTAGGAATTGCTATTAGGGGTGGAATAAAGTGGTATGGGCCAGAATACTTTAGATCCAACAACAGGCATTCTCACCTCCAGAAAGTCCATAGAGCTGCTTTTTGCACAGATAAAGACAGTCTACCAAGTTCTACCTTAAGCAAGTCAAACAAATTACGATCGTAGTCTTCAGTGCATAAGCATTTCAAATTCCAAAAGTGACAAATCAAGACAACTATTATTTGTGATCTTGTGGCATTGTTGTCCACTTATTAAGTAAATCAGGCACAAATTTTCAAATGTTGGCATCAACTGTAGACTAAGGAAAAGCTGTGTTTGGAACACAT
>JAWQFJ010001771.1:250380-275380 GCA_034096865.1 Theodoxus fluviatilis
AGCATGCTGTTAGACGCGGAACAGAGTCGATAGTCAAAGAAACAGGAGAACTGAAGAAAACAAAGTTTCAACCTACGAAGCACAGCATCGTTCGCCATCGGCACTTCTTGGACTCTGATTATCACAACAAGGAACTCACAGTAGGTGGTATGTACATTAATCTGTACATAATTTGGAAGAGTGGTGGGGGTAAAACATGAAAAACATGCACACAACACACCTTTTTCTACTCACTGTAGACAGTGTAGTGTTTACATGTGTGCATGTAGTTTACACATGGAAAGGCTTGTTGAATTTTGTGTGTGTAAAGCACAGCTTTGGTTTTTTTGTAATGGGCCTAAAAAAAGTTCTTGCCCCTGTTCTTTAATATAAGGTGGGAAAAGAGCATTAGACAGTGCACACCCAACACAGAGCTGGCCAAATCTGCTCGCAATGAGCAAAATGCAAGTAGTTTTTAGTTTTAGCGAGTAAAAGCCTGGATGCTACTTGCCAAATTGCGAATACAAATTTAGGTGCGCTAGGTAGTTGGTTTACTGATAAATAGCCTACAAAACCCATTTTGCTCATAGATTTCAGTGAGTTACAAGCAACATTTCTCCCGTGGTCCTCAGACATTTGGCCAGCCCTGCTAACAGGTATAAACAGGAATATAAATTTTTAAAAAAATTTCAGGACTGAAATGTGCGCCAAGGGATGTTTTTATCCATGCAAGTTGCATGTATGATGAGAATGTAAGGTGTTTGATTATGCTTGTAAACTGATTTCAAGTAGAAATAAATGTGCGTCAAGGGATGTTTTTCTCTATGCAAGTTGCATGTATGATGAGAATGCAAGGTGTTTGATTATGCTTGTAAACTGATTTCGAGTAAAGGTTAGTCAAGAGGGAATTTTTTTTCACAAGGTCTACTATGTGCATGTAATGTGCATTTCATTGAGCTTTTGTAAATTTGAAATAGAAGGGCAGGTGTGCAACCAGTAATACTGATAGTTTTTGAGTTCATGCAAAGTGTGTGAATGTGTGATTGTGTCTGAGAATGTCTTATTCCTATACACAAATTTGTCGGCAGCCGCTTTTTGACCTGGATTGAAAATGATGCAAGTTAGAAGATTGGTGGAAGAAAATAATTGTTACTTTGAGGAGCAAAGTGTAAAAAAATGAGTTCTCGCATTCATGATTACAAGATACAAGATACAAGATACAAGGTACTTTATTGTCCTCATTGTACAAGGAAATTAGTTTTGTCGGTGGCAAAAACATAATACATACATACAAAAACAGAAACGTACAAGAAGTTCAACATTAAATAACTCAATCACATCGCTCAAGTTATGGAGTCCACACACTAATCATAGGCCATAAAATAAGATAGCATGCAATTGTATCATACTTTATTACTCTAACAAATGTAATAACACCATGTTGCTTCAAGTAAATATACATACTGAACACGCGCATCAGAAATAGTAAACAGAAAGACACAATAAGATAGGACACATTTAGCGCTACATCCAGGAACGCAACAACACCCGCTCGGCATCTTAATTTTTGATACAGAGTCGCAGAACGTCATCTGCTCAAGCCCCTTGGAACAGACGCGCCGCCAAGTGGCGGCAAGGGAGATAATTTCCAAAAAGGTCGACCATTACCAAAGCAGTTGGCAATACATGCTTCATGCTTTGCTTTGCAACTCAGCCCTCACAGGTACCTAGGTATATTACTCCTAGGTGGGGAGAAGTAATGTGACTGAGTGAAGCATCGTGCTCAAGGAGGCAACTTAATAAATATTCAGAGCTTCAAACGCAGCACCCTCTAAAAAAACCTCATCCACAGTTGAATAATCTGTTTGGAAACATTCAGAGCCAATGATTAAACGATGACAGATTTGTATCTCAAGAGGCAAGAGACTTTCAGTGGACCAAGACCCTAAAATGCCCCATCATCCATACATGAAAACAAAGGCAAAGGTGGCTTTTCCTGTTGATACTTTTCACCCACTGATGGGTATTCATACCACTCACTTTTACCCCCTGGTCATGGAGCTACTCAAGCTACCACTCCAGCACAGTCTCAACTTCCAGGGAACCATACAACCAGGTTGCAGATAAACTGCCAAAGTTATTTTTCTACAATTTTGCAACTCAGCCCTCCTAGGTGAGGAGAAGTAATGTGACTGAGTGAAGCATCGTGCTCAAGGATGCAACTTAATGAATATTCAGAGCTTCAAACGCAGCACCCTCTAGCTGCAAACAGCTACTGATCAAGTACTACAAAGCACTCTGCTGATCTGATCAAGTACTACAAAGCACTCTGCTGATCTGATCAAGTACTACAAAGCACTCTGCTGATCTGATCAAGTACTACAAAGCACTCTGCTGATCTGATCAAGTACTACAAAGCACTCTGCTGAATGACTGGAAACCATGGGACGAAACACCTGACAACAATAGTCATATGGGCAAAGTCTACTATCACAGCACACTGGTTGAATGAACAGCAACTACAATCAAATAGTAGACTTGTAAAAGCAAAGAAGACAGCACTACCAACAGGGGATGAAGTGAATGACATGGATGAAACATCCATATGAGCAGACAAACACATGTGAGTGACGAGCACCAAGAATACAGACTAAACAAGGAGGACTAAAGCAATTTATAGGTACATGTACTGTCATCAATGTCCATAAGCATATCAGTGGCAAAAATATCTCAAATCAAATACAATTCCATTAACAGCTTTGAAGCCATGCTGAGAATGATGACAATATCAATGACAACAATGATAGTGAAAATGATGATAATCATAGGATGCCCATGTCACAGCAATAACTGTGTGTATGCAGGAAGGCATGCCAGCATGTGTGTGTTTGTTCCTCTGTGTGTGTGTGTGTGTGTGTGTGTGTGTGTGTGTTTGTATTGTACATGTGTGTGTGTGTGTGTGTGTGTGTGTGTGTGTGTTTGTGTGTGTGTGTTTGTATGTACATGTGTGTTTGTGTGTGTGTGTGTGTGTGTGTGCGCACACGTGCATGCATGTGTGTGTTTGTGTGTGCGTGCGTGCATGTGTGGCATGCATGTGTGCCATGTATGTGCATATGTTTGTGCGCACCGTGCATGTGTGCATGTGTGTGTGTGTATGAGTGTGTGTGTGTTCATATGTGTATGCATGTGTGCAAGTCCAACATATAAAAATACAGATATATCATAGATGGTGGCAGTGGAAATATATCATAGATGGTGGCATACAGATATATCATAGATGGTGGCAGTGGAGATATATCATAGATAGTGGCAGTGGAGATATATCATAGATGGTGGCAGTGGAGATATATCATAGATGGTGGCATACAGATATATCATAGATGGTGGCAGTGGAGATATATCATAGATGGTGGCAGTGGAGATGACAAACCAATGACAAACATTGGAGAGCTAACAGATACACTAAAAGACACAGAGACATCATGCAGAAAGTGGAGCACATGAATTTACACACCTGGGTCAGTGGCAGAGATGAGAGCTCCGAAGAAGAAGCAGTTGTTCAGAGTAAAACTTTCCACAATGTCAGGCATGAGTCTGGTCAGCCCATACATGATGCCCCTGTCACCACAGAAATGAATGAATGAATGAATGAATGAATGAATGAATGAACAAATGAAAAAATTAATTAATGAATTTTAATGGCCTATCAAGCCTTGGTAGGCTATTTAAGGCCATTGAACACAAGTTCACTGGAGCTGGTCAGAGCAAGACTAAAAGCAAATCAAGTCTTGATGTCTCTAGTTATTTGGCTTCTACCAAACACATAGGAGGACTTGGGGGGTCTATTTTTACCCCCAAGTCACAAAGGGTCAGGACTGGGGATTGATGACCTCCACACATCCAGTGTGTGCATGCTTTATGACAAGCACAACAATACACAGTTTTCATGCCTGGGAATGTGGTTCCCATCTTTCAAAGTCCAAATAGCGCAAAGCTTTCTTGGCCACTATGGATAACTCACATCATGGTACTTATCCATGGAATTGGAAATACACTTGTCCCTCCAGGTTTACTGGAGGTCCTCACAGCTTTATCTGTGTGTGTGTGTGTGTGTGTGTGTGTGTGTGTGTGTGTGTGTGTGTGTGTGTGTGTGTGTGTGTGTGTGTGTGTGTGTGTGTGTGTCTGTCTGTCTGTCCTGACTTAATGGCTGATATCTCAAAAACTACTGGACGGATTTCCTCGACATTTTGCACACATACTGGAAGTTAGGTCCGATTGAATGTATCACATTTTCAGAATCGAGGTTTGAAAAGAAAGTGACTTTTTTACGCTTTGGTGTTGCCAAGAAAACGCTACTACAGAGTCCAAATGCAAAATGTGTGACGTGATCATTTGACGTCGAATAACGTGACGTAATTTCGAGGAGATATGACATTGGTGAAGGAGAAAGAAGGATTTTTTATCCCTCCAGGTTTACTGGAGGTCCTCACAGCTTTATTGGGTGTTTTTTTTAATGCCAAAACCTGGAGGTTCAGCGCCATCGGTTTCTATAAAAAGTTATTTAACTTTTAAAAACTTACCCAACAACCACAGTTGAAATGGTTGTTCCCAGGAAAGCATAGGTCATAATGGCTCCCAAGTTTTTGAAAAAGTGTCTCTGGAAAAAAAGAGAAGACAGTTTCCTCAGTGTGGATGCACATCATGCCTCTAGTGCTAATTACAGAGACTGCAACATTTCCATAATCGCAGATAAACATATTGGTTTCATGTAGCAACTCATCACTCATATCTGGGACTCAAAATGCTTTACACATTACCCCCTTCTCACTGGGCCACATGATAACCCTTTGCTGGCACCTGATGACAAGTACAATGACAGGATACACAGATACTGGGTTATCTCCGCTCTCTGGGAAAAATTTCTATGCGATGCTGTATCATGACTGTGTCAAGGATTGCAGGCTACATGGTGCCATTATTGGTCTCACAGGTTCTTAGTTTTACTCCTGGGTAGGGAGAGGCAATACAACTTATCCATCTTGTCCCCAGATGCACTTCTTAGATCTGTGTGGCTTCAGACACCATAGCTAGCTGCTATGGATTGAGGACCAGTACTCCAACAAGTGGATTACCATATTTGACTGTGCATGAAAAAACAAGCCTAGAGTAGAAAACATTTATTAAATGATATATTTCAACCACAATACTATTCATTTGTTTGTGCGTATTCAAGTAAAAATATCAAGTTCATAGAGGAAATTCTTTTAATTTTTTACAAATGATGCAAAGATCAGGAAATCATGTTCAAGACTTAGTGAGCAGAAAACTTAACTTTGCATTTTCTCGAAAACAGATTTTTCTTCTTAAATATTGTATCTCATGCATTTACCAGATTATAGACTGCCATTGTGCACACTCTCTATGGCTGCAACACTGTGACGTACTTGTTCTTTGATCAAATTAACTCGTTTAAATGTCTAGGGGAAGAACCAAAGCACGCACCTTCATTCCTCCATTCACACGCTAGATGGTAATTGTCTAAATGAAGTAATGGCAAAAACGGTATCAATTCAAAGGAAGTAGTTTAATTTTCATGAATGCATTTACCAGTGAATGGTGACTGAGCGACAAACGCTACAATAAATGCATAGAATGCAAGTAGAAAACAATCAATTCAGTTCAGCAATTTGAAGCGAGACAAGTAAAAAGAAAACAATGAAAAGAAAGATGTCTGCCCGAGCCGAGGTAATTAACTAAATGTACTTATCTGACCCTTTCGATGAAAAACGTGCAGGTGGAGAAGCACGGACCTAAACCCCACGCTCACCGCGTTAGCACCGGGGTTGGAATTGGGGGGAGGAGGGGGTCTGAGTGCACCGACATTGCAGCCGGTGACCCTGGAGGGAAATCACCACAGTCGATGAAACAGCTGAAACTTGGCATTCTTTCGTTCTCTCTCTCTCTCTGGCATTCCTTCTTCTTCTGCGTCGTATCGAGGGAACTGGCTCCTACTTCACTCTTGCGTACAGACCGAAGTCACCAGCGAAGAGTTCCACCGCTCTTGCGTACAGACCGAAGTCACCAGCGAAGAGTTCCACCACTCTTGCGTACAGACCGAAGTCACCAGCGAAGAGTTCCACCNNNCTGTGTGGCTTCAGACACCATAGCTAGCTGCTATGGATTGAGGACCAGTACTCCAACAAGTGGATTACCATATTTGACTGTGCATGAAAAAACAAGCCTAGAGTAGAAAACATTTATTAAATGATATATTTCAACCACAATACTATTCATTTGTTTGTGCGTATTCAAGTAAAAATATCAAGTTCATAGAGGAAATTCTTTTAATTTTTTACAAATGATGCAAAGATCAGGAAATCATGTTCAAGACTTAGTGAGCAGAAAACTTAACTTTGCATTTTCTCGAAAACAGATTTTTCTTCTTAAATATTGTATCTCATGCATTTACCAGATTATAGACTGCCATTGTGCACACTCTCTATGGCTGCAACACTCACTCTCTTCATGCTGTAGCCAGCTTCAAAAATGATGACTGGTAGGATGACATTGAAAAATATCTCAGGATCGAAGGAAATCTGGAAGAAAAAAATTATTAAAGACATAATCAAGTCATCAAGAGCTCCATTTTAAAAACTCATTCCTGGAAACTTGGCAGGGCCAATGAGTGTTATATAACATACTCATGAATAATACATGTTTAATCTTTTGCACCTTTGTAGTGAAACACGTGATGCAAAATTTACACTCAAGATAGAGCAAAGTGCAAGTTGAAGGTTTGCTGATGACCAACAGTGTATGTGATCTGTGATAACCCAAAATAGAGCAATTTCACTTAGAAGAATTGGCCTTTGCTATACATTTGTGCATTGTTACAGTGTAGACTGACAGCAAAAGCTGCAGCGCTACTGAGAGAGATAGGCAGTTCAGGAAGGTTCATTTGCTTTAGGCAGTTCTTTTCATCCACACCATTATATACCAAACCAGCCTAAACCAGATCTTCAACAGCCTAGAACAGGAAAGCAATGACTTCGAAAATGTCAAGCATGATAACAATCTACTGTGTATGGTGCTTCTTACAGAGCCATAGTGTACTAAGGACCATGGCATCTGGTATTGCATTCCATTACAACCTCACTCATGCACACATACTTCATTGCATTTGCAGGAATTCTCATTTTTACCAGAACTTGAGATGAAAATTATAAGCTTCCTCATAACAGGTTCTCAACTTTCACCTGCACTGCCTTTGAGTATCATTCCAAACTGAATGAAAGGAATAATCATGGAAGCAAAGATGGCAAGGTACAAAATTCTCCTCTAATTATTCAAATCAAATGTCTCCTTATCTTTATGTGAGTTGAAGTTCCATGCATCAACAGGTTCAACACCTTCTTCATGCATGAATGAACACATCATGCATTCCTGGAGAGTAACAAATGACTTTCTTCTTCCAAGAACAAAGCTTTGTTGGTTTAATTTTCTGATTCTTTGACCCCTAGCAATTAGGGAGTCATATCCATTCCCCCATCTTTATTATTTAAAAGCATTGCCACTGAATGCACACAACCAGAAATATCAAATTCATTAAGATAACAATCATTCTTGGCCAGACAGGTGTGCTATTTGGATTTCAACACCACCTATGCTTCAAATGAATGAATTTACTGGTAAATCAGACAAGTCTAGACGTATATAACCAGTATAATGCATAGTTAAAAGAGGTTTGAAATCCTTTATAAACAACAAAGTTTACACATGCTATTTTTCGCCCCAATACAGCTTTATTTAGCCAACATTTTCACTTTTGATTCATCCTATTCACAAATTTGAGTCACAAAGGATGGTCATAATGGAGGGCATTTACTTTCAGACAGACCAGTGGAAGGTAAATATCAAGATTTGTCCAGAATGACAGCCATTCGCATAAACTATAAAGTCATTTGCAGGTATGTCCATCAACCCTCTTTATTCATTTTAAATTATCCTGCTTTGTGGACAATATACAACACTTTTCATTTTCATTTCATAAACTTTGCAAGGCAGTACATACTTATCATGTAACACTGAAGTGAAAATGATGCCATGCAATCAAAATGCACTTTACACTCTCAATTTCATCAGTCCCTATTACAACATCCTTCAGATTAGTATGATATGACACTGTAAACAAGCTTGTATACTTAATTGTATGCTCTCTCTCTGTCTCATTCTGTCTCATTCTCTCTCTCTCTCTCTCTCTCTCTCTCTCTCTCTCTCTCTCTCTCTCTCTCTCTCTCTCTCTTATATCCCTCCATCCAAACATATGCATATAAATACACAGACACACATACTTCACACACATATGCATACAACACAAACAGTAACACTACCATCATTATGTAAAGCATATACACAACACACACACATACACACACACACACACGCACACACTGAGTAGTGTATGAATGTATGTTCAATCTGAAATACATGTATATGTACATAATCTGAAAGGGAAGAAATGGAAAAGTTACACTTTCAAATCCAAAGCAAAATCACTTTACCAGCACATTTCAACTGCATTTACATACATTAAAATATACAACTCACCGTCTGATCTAACAGGGCTTCCCGCTGTGTAGATGACACGACTCCAACAGAGCGGTACCTGACAGTTTTGTTGATGGTATCATTCTGGCGATATGGGAGATCCACAAACAAGTTTTCTGGAGGATTATTGGCATAGTAAGAGCCATTGAGAATCACTGCATGCGCTGCTGGGGGTTCCTTTGAGGGGGAACTTGTATACCGGATTATGGCTCCCACAATAAGACCTGTGAGATGAAATTACATGTCAGGAAATGCAGCCAAGGCAAATTCACAACAATCATACAATGTGTAACATAGTCATGGTACAAGTGCAACTACGAGAGAGAGAGAGAGAGAGAGAGAGAGAGAGAGAGAGAGAGAGAGAGAGAGAGAGAGAGAGAGAGAGAGAGAACGAACGAACGAACGAGAGAGAGAGAGAGAGAGAGTGTGTGTGTGTGTGTGTGTGTGTGCGTGAGTGTGTGTGTGTGTGTGTGTGTGTGTGTGTGTGTGTGTGTGTGTGTGTGTGTGTGAGCGAGCAAGCGAGCGTGCGTGCGAGTGATGAGTGAGTGATGAGTGAGTGATGAGTGAGTGATGAGTGAGTGAGTGAGTGAGTGAGTGAGTGAGTGAGTGAGTGAGCGAGCGAGCGAGCGTGCGTGCGTGCGTGCGCGCGCGCGTGTGTGTGTGTGTGTGTGTGTGTGTGTGTGTGTGCGCGTGCGTGCGTTTGTACGTGCGTGCGTTCGGCGAAGGTGACGATAATGTGAATGGTCGCATAGACAAAAACGAAAAGAAAACAGAACAATTCACACAACACATTAAACATTTATGGTAAGCACACACACATTCACACTAAAGGTAACAAAGTGAAAATGCACAAACTCCTTCCTGCTAAGCCTAAGCCTAAGGCTGGTGAGGCCGAGGGTGGTCAAGTGTTTACGCTTCAACGCAGATCTGCCCGCATACCATTAGAAACAAAAATCAGCTGCTGCGAAAGATAGATGGATGAAACAAATGCCCGTGGTTTTCATGCGTTCGCTGTGTGGACATTCTGGAATACATACCGTAAATCATTGACAGTCCCGTTTCATGCACGAAGCGAAATCGTCTGTGTTTGAAGAGCCACACTGTCAAAATTGTCAACAGCAGGAGAGCAAGAAGCATTAATATTGTAAGGCTGTCCGTCTTGTGTTGGTTAGACACATTTTCATCTTTTGTTTCCTCAATTGCTGGCTCGATCGGCATTATGTCTGCCGCCATAGCGAATGAGAGAAACCAGCAAGTCACCACAATCACGATCGCTTCGGCTCGCATCGACTCCATGCTGAAACACCCACTGCTCTACTTCCGCTAGCGCAGTCGCACTTTCAATAACGTCACTGAGCAACTTTGGCGTTACATCAGAGATAGATACGTCTCTTATTACATGACTAGTCACGAGACTCTTGACTCTGTCGTGCTCTATTAATGTAAAATGAGTGTTTCTTTTTTCCATCATGTGATATGTTGTGCTATTTGGGAATAATGATCATTGCGTTGGATCGGCAAAGAGACCTTAAATGTTAGGACCCAACACGGAAAGCGAATGCTCTACCTATAAAATTCCATGGAAACCCGTGCTACTCGATCATTTTGCTACAAATTTGCCACTCGTTTCGATGGAAAATAAGATGTGATTATGTAACATGGGACCTAATGGCAAAAAGGAAGGGAGGTTTTTTTCTTGACCGATGTTTCACTGACACGTTGAGTGTCTGAGACGTGGGATGTTTACGTCCTTTCCGTAATCAATGTCACTGTGTGTCTGCTGGAGGGGTAGTTTTCCACGGGTTTTCCACACGGTTCTAGGTCAGGTTCAAGCCGAGCACTTCTTCTCTCCGCGTGTGTTTGATTTGCAGTTCCCTTGTACGATTCATAATCTGCCGTGTGTTAATGACGTGTGCAGTTGCTACTCCTCTTTGATCGAGACCTGTCCAAGGCCACAGAGCCAAGCTGTTTCCTGATGGATCCAGCACCAGCAGATTAATGTATCTCCACTGAATTCTTCATTAGTTTTGTGTGCACCAACATGGGGCGGGGAGAGAGGAAAGGGAAAAGGAAAAAAGTAACAGAGAAAAAAGTAACAGAATGAAATATCAGGGGGGAAAAGCAGAGGAAAAAAGAATATACCTCTTACATGGTTTACAAATACAAAACATGATGGTTAGGCCTACTGCGCTGTACTTTTAATTAGGCCCTCTCATATTAACTAAGTGACTGGTTTACAGTTATAACCTACGATGACAGATTGAGAATAAAAACTATATGTGATAGTCATCAAGCAGAGCACATAATAGTGTTGCACTGAATCACGGAAATGGGACAATTATCGAACCTTGAAACAATACAAATTCGTGTCGAAGGGGGGTACGTGTGGGTATGAGGAGGTGGGGGTTTTCGATTGTGATGATTATGATGCCGTCTGCGTTTGCGTCTGAGACATCGATCATTGCTGCTTAGTAGGAATGAGCTTTGGTGATGCCGGCATAGAAGGACACTATATACTATATATAGCTGCTTGGTGGTCAGCATTTGATTGAGTAGAAAAGAGGGTAGAACCCATATAATTCTACTCTAGCAGGGCCGGACCCAGGGGGGGGTTCCAGGGGTTCCGGAACCCCCCCCTTAGAAAAAGCATGTACCTTGGTTTGAGTTTTTTTTAAAATATATTTTTTGTGTGGGTCTCCAAAAACAATGCTGCTCTTACCCCTCAAAACAAGGCCCAGAATGCACCAGATTGCACAGATTTTAACCGTTTTTCAAAAAATTTCAGGGTGGGGGCATACCCCCGGACCCCCCTAGTTTGCGCGCCTGCTTCGCCGGCGCGCGCTCGTGGCTTCGCCACTTCGCTGATTTGTCCCCCCCAACCAAAAAGGAACCCCCCCTCACAACTCATTTGGTCCGGCCCTGTCTAGAGAAACTCGCAGAGCAGTCCACGCATTTCGGTTCGCCTGCTTGTCTGTCTGTCGCTCCCACAGTGCATGCGGTTCATTCCAATGTTAAATATTATTACTTCTCATGATTTATCGTTGCTTCTTTCATTCCCGCATTAAAAATTATAGGACATCTCGTGTCACTGAGCACCTCCAAACATAAGTCGGTTTTTGACTCTTTGAAGTTACTGGTCTCATTCTAAAGCTCTAGTTTAAACTTTCCAATGGTATCAAAACTGTATTGGTTTTTGGAAAATTCCTGGAATTACAACTTTTCAAATAAACACTGCAAAGAAACGCAAAGCTGGAGAAAATAGCTACTCAAGCGTAAACACGGCACTATTGATTGCTCCAATGTCAAATGCTGTCATGTCACGGATTCGCTTTCTATTCAATTAGACAGACGACCCAACACGGAAAATTCCACTACAGGAAAAGAGTGCATTACATCATCGTATATTGGATCCATGAGAGAATCAACGAGCGTTGCAGTGATATATGATACGCCGGTATAAATAGAAGCCATCGCGCCGAGGGAAAAGCCTTGGGATAATAAAGCCCTAATTATTCTTTTGTTTTGGGGGAGTATGGCTCACCAAAAAGCCTTTTAAAAAGTATTATATGTTGATTTGTATAGTACATTGGCAACTGATTGATTTTTGTGGGATGATAGTGGCAGACTATACCAAAACAGAAAATACACATGGGGCGCGTTCAAGTCTCTCTTTGACGGCCTGCGCAGAACTACATTTCACCTACAACGTCGTTCAGGCTTACCTGTCGAGTCGTTTTAAGGCCCAGTGTAGTTGAGTGTCAACTACATGTGATGGGAGTGGAGGCAAGGCTTGATGGTACAAGAGCCAGGCATGAGACAAAATCGCTGCTGCTTTCCACAACTTTATTTTTACCCATGGAGCTGCGGGCTGGTCCCAGGCCTGGTGATAATGGCCTGTACCAACCCAAGACCATGCATGGTCACAGTGGTCTCTCCCCCAGATGGGATGGGGGTCCCCCAAGAGACTGGTGGTGGGCGTCTCTCTAGACCTGCCGACAGTCCCTCCTTATCAAAGAAATGCCGGACCTCAGGGGAGCCAGGCTTGGGATCGGCCATAGGGGATCTCAGCCTGTTTCTGAGTTGTGTTTTCCTAAGGATAGAAAAAGGCTCATTGCTGCCTTATACTTACTCGAAATTATTCACACCAAGTGTTGCCTTGCTAGGCATAACAAAGTCAACCGAATGAATATTGCACCATTGCAATCAGATGCCTTAATTTAGAGAAAGCATCAAATTTGTCTCTTGTTTCTAACAATTTAGGCATAGCTCGCGAACAATAGGAGGGAAGCTGTCCAAGGTCACATGTCAAGTTCAATTAACAAACGAGAAGGGAAGGCGGCTCTGCGACGCTTCCGGATTGATAAGCTACATAGTAGGCTGGTCTTACAACAAAACAGCATGGGCGTCAGAGACGCAGGATACATGATAGAGGGAGAAGAGAGAGGGAGGAGAGAGGGGAACAAATGTCTTGGGGGGTGGGGGGTGGGGGGTGGGGTGGTGGGGGGGTGGGGGGGGGAGAGAGAGAGTGAGAGAGTCCATGTAAAGACTTCGGGCTTCACTTCACCCGGTCACAAACATAATTATGTACGCTGCGCCTTCGCAGTGCCTGTGGAGTTGAAGCCTGAAAGCACCCCTAGTTGACCACAACTGACGTACATTCACCCTAGTTGACCACAACTGACTACATTCTCTGCAATGTCCAACTGATGCGACTTATGACTCGTTTCATGGTGCTTGGTCACACATTAGCTTCGATGTAAATTATTTCCCACTTTTTCATGTAAATTTTGCTTCCACAACGTCATTCATATCTCGATTAGCACTTCTCAGGATTCTTCACTGCTTCTTTCCAGCTCACTTCCAGGCCTCTAGAGCACATGCCAGTTCAAATGTAAATTTGAGGACTTTTATGCGCATAAATTCTGTTCAGTCTTTCTGAGAAAGAAGAAAAGGTGTACTGCTCATGGTAGAGAAGTAAATATACAGTAATCTTAATGATGGTAGAATACACCTATCTGCTTTGCTGGTTTTTACTATTAATTCCCTCCCTAATTCTACAGTGATTTTTCTGTAACCTATTCCTGTTACTTTTTTCCTTGTCACATTTATCGTACGTAATTTGATCCTTATTTTGTTTTATCTTTTTTCCTGTTACTCTCTGTGCCAGCACTGGAGAGGGAATGAGTAGGGTTGGGGGTGGGGGGTTGGGTGCAGGGGCATTGCACAGGGAGCAGTCTTATGTGTCACAGATAGAGGAATAATTCCACTGCCTGCACAGGATCTATGGTCCTTGGATTAACACATCATCTCATCGGATTTTATGTTCTAACCTATCGATATCACAATTGCAACCTCATAGTTGAAATGGGAGAGAGAGAGAGAGAGAGAGAGAGAGAGAGAGAGAGAGAGAGAGAGAGAGAGAGAGAGAGAGCAGTGATTTAATTGACGCAGAATACGGAGAGCTGAACCAATTCATTTTGAGGAGGATTGCTTTTGCAAGTTTTCAAAACATACAAAAGTCCTTTTATGACACAGACTTTGCTGGAGACCAGTTTGAATGAATTCCACCTGTTGAAGTGTGCATCGAACAGTTCTGGCCATACGTTGGTGTTATCTGTTGATAATGTGTTGCTTTGTAGGATACATGGTTCCTAACAGAATAATGTATAATAGGTGTTGACTGCACGACGATTCCACCGATAACATCGCAATTGTGATCTCGACCGCCAAGTTGTAAATTATGTCAGCAGGAGATGCAGTTTAAGTCGTCGTTGGTGGAGATAGCCAGTGGAATTCTGATTAAGATATAATCATTTTTGTCCAGAATGAGGTCTCTTTCTCGTAGAATGAACCCAGACTGTAGGCTTCGCAAAAACGACAAAACGTTCACACCTGTCTGTGTAAATGGAGAGTAACACAATCCCATGTTTGATGATGCGATAAGACGCAGTCCCAGAGGAGAGCAATGTGTGTTGATAGAGCTCAACAACGTTCAGAGATGAGTGATCATGACGTATACTTGCAAAATCCAAAAATTTTCTCCTACTTGAATCTTGAATCTGCTGGATTTGGCTAAAGAGAAACATGGGAGAAGGCGGTGCGTCAGAGGGCAACTCGGGGACAGTCCACGCTGTATAAGAGACATGTTAGGTGGAGGGGCTTTCTTCTTTAGATATTCTGCGCTACGGCAAAGCAGACCATCGTATAGTGTGCCTGACGACTGACGGGCACTTGGGACTATGACCCAGGTGTGGCCAACCCCCTTCCCCCCCCCCCCCCCCCCCGAAAGTGTCAGGAAGACAGGGCCGAAAACGTGAAGACGGGGGGCTCTTCCTCTGAGGACCGTCAGTCGTCTCGCTTCTCATGAAGTTTCTTGTCCGCTTGCCACGAGCGCTGACCTTTGAACGTTTTTGATAGCTATCTGTACAAAGAGCTATCCTCTGAGGAACGCACCGTTGATTACTACGTGTTCCTGGGGTCGGTCTCAGTCCTTAACTGGGCGTGAGAAGCTACTGACGAGCTGTTTAAAGATAGTTGTGTTGTTTTATTGCTCACATCTAGTGCACACAGCACAACCGCTTGGGGCGCTGCATTTTGAGCGTCTTGTAACTTCAAATAGCAAAAGCTCGGCATGAACTATCTTTGTGTAACCTATAATCTTTGTCCTAACGCATCGTATGCAATCCTCTCGCGGGATCAGAGGCAGTTTGGTTTTGAAAGGTATTAAAACATGTTCAGAGATGAGCGCTCGCGGCGAGCACTCGCGAGATCGAAAGCTTTTCTCCTGATTGAACCTGTCCACGCAGGCGCCCGTCGTGAGCGCTCATCTCTGAGAAATGTCAACATGTCTTTTGAAAGGAAACGCGCCTCTGGTCGCGCGAGAAGATCGCGTACGCTGTGCTAGGACTGCTAGTGGGAAACCCGCCTCAGGCCTGGAGCCGCGACAAGTTTGCTGAGATGCATTTCTGTCTTCAGTGATCCACGGTTTCAGGAAGGAAATGAGCCGGTTTCATCCAGTGGGGACAGGAAAGAGGTGAATCAGGCAGGCCTGAGAGCGTTGCTGCAAGCCTCGAGAACTGGTGGATTTGATGTGCCGGCTTCCGCCCAGAGCATACGAAATTATCGACTTCGATTCAGTCTGTTGCCAATTTTGTGACATTGTTCCTGTGGCAGTATCGGCCTGGTGTTCATTGTTTTGAAACCGTGAGATGCAATAAGACGAATTTTAAAAAAAGACTTTAGTGAAATGTGAAAGTATGACCCCCAAATTTCAAGTATCCGTTGTAGCATTATACGTTACCAAACCCTTGCTGTATGGTTTCCGAACATGAACAATCGACAGGGAATCGGTCCATATGTTAGCTATATTCTATGCTAGATGTTTCTGCAGCATTGAAGACACTATTGATTTACCGAATGTCAAATACTGACATCTTGAGAAGGTCGGGAATGCTTGAGATTGAAGCACTTATCATAAAATAACAGCTTCGCTGAGCAGTCCAGCTATTTGGTTTGAATAGAGGATGAAAAGCTACCCAAGGGACATTCTGTTCGGAACCGGTTTATGAAAATGAAGGACTGAGGACTCCGTAATTGAGCCGCCATTTAAATGCATTTACAGAGCCTTGAATGAAGTCCCCTGAGGGAAAACAAAAACGAAAAACTACTGGCCTCCTACCACGAGCTATGGGGAAATACCGCACTGCAGTGCCATTTGATTTGATGGCTGGCATGGCCCTGGTTCCTCTCCACAGCTTCCATGATCCGCATTCGAGTTTGGCCTGTGGCCTCGTAGTCGGCACCATGGAAGTGCTCGTAGAATTTGACGGACCACCCTGCATGGGAGCGTGCATGCGTGACCGAGGAGTAACTCATACCCGAGGTAGGCCTAAGTCTGTTGAGCTTCTGTCAACTTACATCAGCACCGGATACTGCACAGTGCAAACCTGACACGTTCACACACAGTCAGAATGTTACGATCGTGCCCAGCGCCTCCAACAACGCCACGGAGTTGGTAAAGGGCAGCACGGAAAACTGCAGTAATGGTGGCGTCTAATGGATGCACTCTGCTGTGAGAGTCGGAGGTTCCATTACTGGTGGCCATTTCCCATGCATTTGCCAGCCTGTTATTGACGCACTACCTGCTGCAGATGCGATTCTTATGCAGTAAAAAACTAGAAACTGCCTCGGTGGAAGCAGTAATGTGTTTCTCTGTCCTATTCACTACAGAAGGATTCTCACTACCACCAACTAATTTCTGTGGTGAGTGCATCTGTCGGCTTTAACGGGTTGCTGTCGTTTCTGCTGACTTGGCTCTGTTTCACTGCATTAGTGCAAGATCAATGTCCGCTTACGGTAAAACAGACAAATGAGAACTGGGGGTGGGGCACTGGGGGCGGGAATTGGGGAGATGGAAAAAAGAAGGCAACGGCCGGAAAACGAACGCAGAAAACCCGTGTGGCAGGCGACAACGCTACTACTAGACCGCATGCACTCGTGTTATGTATGGTGTATTAATGGGTGTCTTCCGAACTTTTCCCGTGCCATCATGGCAATAGTGCTTGTGGTATCCTTTTTGATATACAAACTCTCCAACCAACCATGCAACTCCACACAAACAAAACGAAAAGGGAAAAAAAATCCCGTGGTGTAAAATCGCATCATAGATTCGTTATTGATTCTGCTCTCCGCCCAGTCGTTCAACACGGGCGGTTTTGTTTTCCTTCAAAGCTCAGTCGCGTCAGCCGCGCAGTTTGAGACGACAGCAGGTTTTTCGCAACAGACTGCCCACATGAGAAAGATAGGGTGATGGAGAACTGAGCAAGAAATTCGTCATCAGGCACCAGGACATCATACAATACACAGATGAAGTTGCGGAAGCCACAGAAGTTTCGAATCGAGGGAGGAGAGGCCGCCACCATGATGTCTCCATGGACATGACCCTACAGCTACATCACAAACAACTTGGGCGCGTTTGTTTGGCCCAAAATCTCGAGAGAATCGCGAGGGCTAGGCGTTGCCTACGTTCCTCGCTCATAAGGATACACTCGCAGTGAAGGCGGGAGGCCGAAGGAGGTCCGGGGCTCCCTCAATTGGTGTGATCTATGAAGTGAAAAACTGATGTGATATCTGAATCGTCAGTTATTTTGTCTATCGGCATCTTCTTCACCTACTCTGGCGCCAGGACGCAGCCATTATCTTCCGCCTTGGGAGATGATTGGCCGTTTTTCTAGCTGTAGGAGCGTCTCACTCGCCCTCAGGAAGAATCGCGAGATTTTGGGCCAAACAAACCATCTGCAGCTGATTGGTTGTTCGAGGAAACTTTGTCAGGAGGGGAAACAAAGTGTTTTAATCCTTGCCAACTGGACAGAAAACTGTTCTGGCGACGTACGAGCGCAATTTTTGCCATGGCAAAGTAGAGACCCCTGAAATTTGCCACGTGTGAAGACGCCCAAAACATATTTTGCTCCTTGTAAGCGCGATCTTTTCAATGGCAAGTGCATATAGTCGCTAGAAATCTTGTCACCTGTGAGTTTAGTGGGTTTAGTTTATTTCTTCTCTGTTTTCTTTTAAAGATCTGTAAGATAAATGTTACTATTTGTGTGTGTGTGTGTGTGTGTGTGTGTGTGTGTGTGTGTGTGTGTGTGTGCGTGCGCGCGCGCGCGCGCATAGCTGGACGTAATCTTGTCTTTTAACTCTGTACATAATCATGTTGTATGCGAAGCAGTGTGAGCTTCATTATGTGTTTGTTATAATGCTTTAGAAATAAAATTATTGTTATTATTACGGCCTTATGCTCATTTCCGCTTGCTGGGAAAAAACAAAACAAATAAAACTAGAAGTAGAAGGCTTCAAGCCGCAGACAGGAATAATCGAGTTGTTGGTTTGTTTATGAATGTGCTAATATACTGTACAATTAACCTCAAGCATCGCCCAAAGTGGAAACGCAGATTCTCTCTCTCTCTCTCTCTCTCTCTCTCTCTCTCTCTCTCTCTCTCTCTCTCTCTCTCTCTCTCTCTCTCTGTCTCTCTCTCTCTCTCTCTCTCTCTCTCTCTCTCTCTCTCTCTCTCTCTCTCTCTCTCTCTCTTTCTCTCCATGTTTTACCCGTTACAGTTATCTTAATCTGATGTAGGAATCTGACCGTTTTGGAATGCCCGTCTTTGCATCATTACACCTAGGTACATATCTGATTTGTATGGATTCCTTATGCTTGAACTTCTCTTCCATTGAATACGTTTCTTGTGTATCCATAACCTCTACAAATATATGCTGATAGTAGGAAAATGGCTGAATTTCCTTTATCCATAATTTGATATTTCTGTATCTTAAACATGTACATATCGCGTTTCGTAACATCAACATTTGACTAATCGTATCTGTACATTGATGCCTTTTTTAAAGATTGCCATAGTATGCCACACACTTACGTGTATGTATTCATTTCACGGGTCGTCGGCCGAAATAAAGAAATCTCTCTCTCTCTCTCTCTCTCTCTCTCTCTCTCTCTCTCTCTCCCTCTCTCTCTCTCTCTCTCTCTCTCTCTCTCTCTCTCTCTCTCTCTCTCTCTCTCTCTCTCTCTCTCTCTCCTCTCTCTCTCTCTCTCTCTCTCTCTCTCTCTCTCTCTCTCTCTCTCTCTCTCTCTCTCTCCCTCTCTCTCTCTCTCTCCCTCTCTCTCTCTCTCTCCCTCCCTCCCTCTCTCTCTCTCTCTCTCTCTCTCTCTCTCTCTCTCTCTCTCTCTCTCCCTCTCGTTAGATTTCATCAGACGCTCAAGATGAGCATTAAACTATAAGTTGACATGTGAACTACTTTAACTTGGTATACAAATAATTAATGCTATTTTCAGTTAAATTGCATACTGCCGAGTTTTGTTAGATCACTGTCTTTCATCCGCAGATGATATTCTTTTGTGACCTATACAACTGATCTACTAATGTTTTTAATTTGTATATATGTATATATTCCTGAATGATGGGTCGTTGGCCGAAATAAACGAATCAATCAATCAATCAATCAATCAATCAATCAATCAATCAATCAATCAATCAATCAATCTCTCTCTCTCTCTCTCTCTCTCTCTCTCCCTCTCCTCCCTTCCTCTTGGTGCAGCAGGAAGTGTGTTCTCAGTGACAGTTGCTGAATAAAGGAAGTATTTTTTCAATAGTTCGTTGTGAACCCTGCTCCTCTGATATTTGTCTTCTGACCTTTGTCCTCGTCCAGGTAGCCGTTTTCCCTTGAGGCTCCTTTCTGTCTCTCTGACCTTCCGATATCAACCTCTCAGGGTTGAGGTCACAGCCCTTGATGTATAATTAGATTCGCGTCGGCTGAGTTGCTTAAGGCGCATTCCACAGAAAGACAGCAATTTGCATTGGTAGGTATCAAAAACGTCCAGAGACGAGCGTTCGCTGCGAACGCTCGCGATGCTCAAGTGAAATAACTATTTTCTCCTACTTCAACTTGTCTACGCGAATACTCGCCGTGAATGCTTCTCTCTCATCGTTTTGGGAAGCCAAAGCTGTAAGGCCCGATACTTACTGATCACCCTGTAGCCAGCACGAGGACAGCTAGAACTCCTCAGGCACCTTCTCCAGAGGGGAGCGATTCCTCTCCATGGCTTTCCAAAACAATCAGAGGGGAGCGTTCACGGCGAGCGCTCGAGGTGCTTAAGTGAAAGATTTTCTCCCACTTAAACCTCCCTCCCTCCCTCCCTCCCTCCCTCCCTCCCTCCCTCCTCCCTCCCTCCCTCCCTCCCTCCCTCCCTCCCTCCCTCCCTCCCTCCCTCCCTCCCTCCCTCCCTCCCTCCCTCCCTCCCTTCATTCATCATTCGTTTCTTTACCATTTCCTCATTGATTTATTTAGAGAAAGGTTCATGTTAAACAAAGTCCATCAACCACAACAGTCGACTAATTGTCCATCTCGCAAAACCGTTTATTGTCACCTAATATATCTGGGACGGGCGGCCGACCTGAACAATAAACTATCAAATCTCATTTATTTATCATTTATTCATTCTCCCATTCATTCATTCATTCATTCATTCATTCATTCATTCATTCATTCATTCATTCATTCATTCATTCATTCATTCATTCATTCATTCATTCACTTATTCATTCCCCATTCATTCATTCATTCATTCATTCATTCATTCATTCATTCATTCATTCATTCATTCATTCATTCACTTATTCATTCCCCATTCATTCATTTATTCATTTATTCATTCCCCCAATCATTCATTCGTTCATTCACTCTTTCTTTCTTTAATTCTTTCTTTCATTCTCTGCACCATCAATAGTCACGCGGATTTAGAGTGCAGTGGCACGTGTGGTCACAGTTCCCGCCCTTGCCACAAAACTCGAACGCATCACGGTGATGCACATCCTGAAAGATTGAAAGCAATGAGGGCGCACATATTTTGCAATTCTGTTCATCAAAATTAAAATATTTGCTCCTCAAATCACAGTCAGTTTTTGCCTAACGTGATCGGTGCCGGAGATGATGAATGAAGGTCATCAGCTTCTCCCATCTTCTCTGACAGCAGCCTTCATTCATTGGTGAATTGGTGACATTGAATGTGAGGTTATGATGTCCCCAAATCCCTGGCAAAATTCCTCTCGGCCCACCCACCTTGCTAAGTGAGAAAGCTGAAGGAGTCATTGAGGACCTTAGTAACAGGTTCGCAGCATATCATTGACATTTGAAGTGTTCGCAATAAACGACACTAAATCGTTCTATCTGTACAAGATATAGTAACCTAATATCGCCGTAGTAGGCTATTCACAGACTGCCGTGAATGAAAACGGAAAGCCCTACTCCTGCTTGACCTCAAATTCAACTCACGTCGCTCCTAAGCACATATATATTTATCCAGTTTTTGAGACGGCCTCTGCTTGATTATTGGTGTATTCACTGATTCTTTTGACTGGCTTAGGCATGATATTGATAAGATGGGCTACATGCGTCGATGCAATCTATTCGTCAGAGAATCCTTTTAGAATGTTCATTTTATACAACCACTTGGCGAAAGGAATTTCAAGGACAAGGAGGAATAAGGGAAATAACTCTTGACGCCATGCCTACCGCAGGGGTTTTTCCAATCCAGTCCGACGTATACCTGCATGCGAACTCGATGCGCGAACGCTGCTTGTCGGACTCAACAACGTTCGTTTCAGGGCAGATGATATAGATATGCACCAATTATTACTCAATTTATATTGATAAGATAATCGCTTGATTAAGTTTGGGACTGATAGATTTTCTTCACTTCACTTCACTTGTCCAGTAGTCTGGACGACCGTTGGGGCACCACAGATGATCTGGCCACCAGTTCTCTCCATTCCTCTCGCCTCTCGGACTGTCTCAAGGCTTCGCTGAGCCTCATCCCTGTCCACTCTGAGACGATTTCCTCCCATCTTTTCCTTTGTCTGCCTCTCCTCCTCCCTCCTTTTACTGTGCCTTGTAACACAGTCTTGGCAAGCCCTGACGATCGTGAGACGTGCCCATACCACTTTAGTTTGCGTCTTTTCACAGTGGTCAGTAGTTCTTCATGGCTTGCCTGATTCTGTTTCGGACTTACTCGTTTGTGATGCGGTCCTTGTAGGAGATGCCGAGGAGTCGTCGAAAGCATCTCATTTCCATGGTCTGCATCATTCTCTCCAAGTCAGCTGTTAGTGTCCATGACTCACAGTCACAGGCATACAAAAATATGGACATGACCGAGGCGCGCATCAGTCTGATCTTTGAGCTGAGGACTATGTTTCTGTTCTTCCAGATGGTCTTGAGTTTTGTGAGTGCTGCTGTGGTCTGAGCAATTCTGGCGAGTATTTCAGGTTTGGATCCTGAATCTGTGACAATTGCTCCCAGGTATTTAAAGCTGTTGACGGTTTTCAGTTTCTCGCCACAGACCTTGATGTCAGTGCTGATGCCGTTGGTATTGTTGGTCATCAGCTTGGTCTTCTCTGCACTGATCTGCATGCCAAAATTTGTGGAGGTTGTGTCTAAGCGCTCCACTAAGTTCTCCAGATCCTTTTCACTTCCGGCCAGGCCATCTATGTCGTCAGCTGACGACATAGATTTTCTACTGCTTTATAATTTTGCATCTTATTGAGAGTCTTTCACTAGTTTCAACGAGGATACATGAAATGTGAACACCTAGTTGTACAAAGGTATGTATAGCCTGTCGCCAGTTTAATTATGGCGTAAATTTTCACACTAAACGATAGCAGCAAAAACATTGGTGTCTAAAGTGTAAATTCTTAGGGCAAAAACTCTTTTCTGCCTTTATCTCCCTCAAATGCATTTGCACAGCAGCGATCAGCAAAGTCAATGAGTCAGACACGTCATGGTTGTACTGACTTGGAAACACGCAATAAGTAGGTCAGCCCATATTTGCGTTTTATCAATTGCTTTGATTACTGCTGCTTCAGTAAACAACGACGACGACAACAACAACAACAACAACAACAACAGCTGATGCGATTGGAAAGTGTACTTAAATGTGGTGGCAGGTCTGAATAAGCGACCACAAATATAACTTTTTAAAACTGTTTCACTAAGCCCAATCAAGCGGTCTTCCTATAATGCGTACGTCTGGACATCAGTAGCTTGTATCAAATATATACTCATTTCGAGTTTATATCTGTAAACAATTACACAATAAAGTACATATACCAAACTTCTTTGAAAAAAAATCAATGTTCTTGATTTAATCAATTTTTGTTAATCGTGGCTGATTGCTTGAAATACCTTTCTCGAACTAAAACCACTTTTCACTGGGGTGCTCACGAGCCCGGCCAGTCAGTACATGGTTCTTTAAGTCACGTGTGTCCTCGACTTCTGACACAGAAAGTCGTTTAATGCAGTTTTGAAGCGTGGAAAAGAAAGAAACACAAAAATGGTGTAAACATATCTGGTTAGTAAATATAGGAATGTGCATCGTTGGGATCATCTGCTATCTTACAAAAGCATACATCATCCGAATATGTTGCTGCCGTTTGGATTTTGTGTGAAACGTTATTTTTACAAAGAGTCTAACACTGTAACAGAGTGTCAATGCACAATCAGGAACAAACCCAAAAAAAGTTTTTGAGGAGATCAGACCAGTTTAGTTATAAAAATATAATAGAAGTGCTCAGCTGCAACTTTCCTTTGACAACAGAGATATGTTCTGATCCTGAGGTTATACAAATACAACCAGGAAATCTTTCACATGGTCAATTTAGTAATCGATTATTCAGAACTGGCTCAGTTTCTATAAATGTGCTTCTCACTAAGCTGACATAAGCCTTATTGCATGAAGCCAACTGATGTGCCCTGGCAATGCCACCATAAATCACGTCTACTGGACTCTATCAAGCCCCACTGCCCAACACTGCCGAGAGGGAAGTCACGAACTCGAAGTGGACCAGGACACGTGTCTCAGGGCTACGTGCAGCAGAAGGCAAGACGAAGATAAATCTTTTCCTCATTAGGTTCAATACTACTTATTGCCATGTC
Organism: Theodoxus fluviatilis; assembly: GCA_034096865.1. Classification (NCBI taxonomy): domain Eukaryota; kingdom Metazoa; phylum Mollusca; class Gastropoda; order Cycloneritida; family Neritidae; genus Theodoxus; species Theodoxus fluviatilis. The sequence continues at coordinate 274,462 of JAWQFJ010001771.1, forward strand.
AACAGGGAAAGGTCAACACTCGAAAGTTTCCTCAGAGATACGTTGTCAGTTTTCGATAGTTAAGTTGTAGGGCAACTTATCGTGGTGACAATGTTCACGCCTCACTACGGATGTATGACGCATCCATGTATTCCTATGGACGTTTATGAATTCTATGGTGTTCCCTCACATTGGAGCAGTGAGGACAACTGTGTCATATGCGTGATGTCAGTGGTTGTTGTTGTTCTTGTTGTTCCCGCTGCTTCAGTTGCTGTTGTTGTTGTTGTTGATGTTGTTGTTGTTGATGTGGTTGATGATGATGATGGTGGTGGTGGTGGTGGTGATGATGATGACGATAATGGATGATGACGATGATGATGATGATGAGGAGCAGCAGGAGGAGGAGCAGGAGGAGGAGGAGGAGGAGGAGAAAAAGCAGTAATAGGAGGAGGAGCAGCAGCAGGAGGGGAAGGAGAAGGTGCACCAGGAGGAGGAGCAACAGGAGGAGGAGGAGCGGGAGGAGGAGCAGCAGCAGGAGGAGCAGCAGGAGAAGGAGCAGCAGGAGGAGGAGCAGCAGGAGGAGGAGCAGCAGGAGAAGGAGCAGCAGGAGGAGGAGCAGCAGCAGGAGGAGGAGCAGGAGGAGGAGAAGCAGGAGGAGGAGGAGGAGGAGGAGGAGGAACTTCGGGAGCAGACGCTACTGGAGCAGAAGCAGGATAAGCACGAGAGCAGGAGAAGTATGAGGAAGAAAAGGAAGAGGGACAGTATTCGGAGCAGAACGAGATGAAATACAGCTGGGGCGGTAGCAGGAAGAGGAACAGAAGAATCAGCGGGAGCAGTAGAAGCAGGATCAACATGAAAGACCAGAATCCTGGGCGATTGCAATCAGAGGAAGCAGGAGGACGAGGAGTAGGAAGACCATGAGCAGCAGAAGCAGTAGAAT
>JAWQFJ010001771.1:277880-281673 GCA_034096865.1 Theodoxus fluviatilis
GTCTTGCCTCAATAGGCATAACAAAGTCAACCAAATGAATATTGCACCATTGCAATCAGATATCTTAATTTAGAGAAAGCATAAAATTTGTCTCTTCCTCTAAACAATGCATAGCGACCAGTCACTGGTCAAGTTCAAATAACAAACGATAAGGAAAAGGTCGCTCTGTGGACCCTCCGGAATGATAAGCTACATTAGTAGGCTGTCTTACAACCCTAGCGACTTGAGACGCAGGATACATGATAGAGGGAGGGAGAGAGGGGGAACCAGTGCGGAGGGGACGGAGAGCGAGAGAGAGATTTTTTACTTTTTTTTCTTTTCTTTCGACTTTTTTTGATGAGACCCCCCCGACCCCCCCCCCCCCCCCTCCTTTTGATTTTTTTTTTTTTATTTTTCTTCCCCCCCCCCCCCCCCCCCCGTTCCCCCCCCCCCCCCCCCTGAGACCCCCCCCCCCCCCCCCCTTTGTCTTTTTCTTTTTTTCCCCCCTTTCCCCCCCCCCCCTTTTTTACCGACGTACTTTTTGTTTTTCTCCTCTCAGATGACCTATCCGACCGACCCCCTGCACGATGACCCCCCCCCCCCCCCCGGCCCCCCCCCGATACGAGAGGATGATCGACCCCCCCCCCCCCCCCCCCTTTGTTTTTTTGATTGAGAGAGAGTCCATTTAAAGATTCCTGGGCTCACTTCACCCGGTCACCGTGTATCATATATTAAGCTTTTGCCAGTTTGTGCTTCCCCCGCACTCTCACTAGCTGCAGTTTTTGGCTGCTGCGTCTTTGGGACCTCCTCAGGAGCAATAAGCCAAAAGCTACCGCGAAGCATACGAACAGATTCCTAGAACAGTAGGGTCATTAAGCTCCAGCCCTTTTTCTGTCGTTTTTCTATTGATCGTTTATAATTCTCATAGAACTCTATATTTTTCAGCCAGTGAAAGTTTCCTGGGGGCAGGTTACATTTTGTCAGGCTCGGCCCCAGGAACTTATACAGCAATAGGCAGACAAATTGAGGATGCAGACACACAGGAGACCGCTTCGCGCGTAGGGGGGGTGGGCGGACATACAGCCGTGCAATGAATAAATCCTCGACAGGATGGTTCCCTATGGCTGCCCGCAACCCGATTTGAGTGATTACATGCAACCGTTCTGGCCACAATTTCTCTTTCCAAGGACACATTTAGGAACCGAGTTTAAGAGTAAGATAAGTGGGTTGTGATTCTGAGGATAATGGTGCGAAGGGACACACACAATGCATGCTCTCTTTCTCTCTCCCTCTCTCTCTCTCTCTCTCTCCAACTCCCCCCCCCCCCCCCCTCTCTCTCTCTCTCTCACACACAATTACACCACACACACAACACTCTTATTTCACACACAATTCTTACACACACTGCATCAACGCACAAGGCCAAGGGCACTATAGACATGTAAGACCTAAATGATTAAAGCTGTGCAGACAGGCATTTTTTGGCAGGAGATGGCGGGACCCCCCCCCCCCCCCCCCGAGAGGCACCTTCAAAATGGGGACGAACAGATCGAGAGGACCGACGGGATTGCTACAATTCGATTCTTTTTTGGCAGAGCACAACGTGATTGAGAATGTTTTTATGCTGTATCTTGATTTGACCGAAGTTCGGCAATCCGATTCATTTCCTTGCCCTTTTTTTTTTTTTGAGGACTGGTTTCAATTCTCTCTAACTATTCAGCAACGACTATTATGATACCATGTTACACGTCGTATCCGTCTGACAAGACATGGTTGTTAGCGGATACACCCTCTCAATCACAAGTTTTTTTGTTTTGATTTTCGACGACCCGCTTTTTTTTTTTCTTTTTTTTTTTCCCCCCCCCCCCTCCCCCCCCCCCCCCCCGCCCTCCCCCCCCCCCGCCCCAGCACAATCAAGCTGTAAAAGCCAACATAATGGTAATGGAAGAACCCCCACTAAAACGGCTGGCGGGCAAATCATAGCCGTCCGTGCTCGGCCAGATGGCACCAAAGTGCTGGCACCCCCCGGTGCTGGACACCCCCCCCCCCCCCCCGATGAATTAGAGTTCACCTCTTTTTTTTTAAAGGCTTCTTCCAACCACACAGTTGGCAGACAGTATCAATTTTTTGTGATAAAGAAACATCAATCTGCCGAGAAGTAGCCCCGCCCCCCCCCCCCCCCCCCCCGAAGCGCCCTGATTGATGTGGACATGTTTATTAAACCACGTCCTTTTGCCGCGTTACTCATATCATCGGCATCCAAGTCACGCCAAAGAAAGGTCAATACAGGGGACGCACATATTTCGCTATTAACAAGGATTCCCACCCCCCCCAAAAAACCATGTTTTTTTTCTTTGAAAGGGTGGATTTTTTCTTCCCCCCCCCGTTAGAAATGACGATATTAATGTTGATAATTCCTGTATTCTGTGTCAAAATGGTAATCAACACATCTACGCATCAATGGCATGCCCGCCTAGCGGTCCACCCCTTGTGAATCTCGATTCACAGTTCCTTCTGCTCCGATCCACGTTTTTTTTTTTTGTGGCGTTACCCTTATCTATCTTTTCATTTGGAGAAATGAGATACCCCCCCCCCCCCGAACAACATGTGTCTTTTTGTCCCCCCCCCCCCCCCTGCCAGTCAGGTTGTGTGAAACCCCTCCACCACCCTCGGTTTACGGCAATTTTTCGGACTCTCCCCCCCCCCACCCCCCCCCCCGTCGTTTTGTGCACGAATTGATGTGCACACTTGATCATGGGACTTCCCTCGATAATGGCGTTTTTGGGTTCAAGTTCTGCTCTGTCAGAAGGCGTTGTGAGAAGCACTGGCACAAGCCCCCCGCCCCACTCATAGTTTGTGAGGACGATGCAACCGTGTTTTATGATGGCTATGGATGGATGGCCCTTGTATGGATAGTATTTTTAACGGCCTATCCCACAATTGCCGGCTATAAAAGGCCATTAGATTCGAAAATCGTAGAACCCTGTTTAGAGTAAAAACGTAAAAAAAAACATTCAAGGTCACATTTTTTTTTTTTGGTGTCCCTAGTATTCGCCCTCCCCCTTACGCAAGCGCTAGTAGGGAGATCGCCGGCTGGGTTCTATTCTTTACCCCAACCCCCAGGGCAGTTCCTGATGCATGACTCGACAAGAAAAGTGGGACCTGAACCATCATGTGAAATGCACTTTTTGATAATTATTTTTTTTTTTTTTTGGTGGACTACGCCCCGTTGCTTTGGTCACAAAGGAAAAGAAGGTTACATTGGTTTTCAAGAATTCACAAGAGGAATTTTGGAATCATCGCGAGGTGATTAGTCCGCCCCCCACATCAGTAAGATAAGCGGACCCTCTTTTTTTGAGGAATGATAAGTAACTTTTTTCTCGGAATGTGAGTGTCTAGGTTCTGTTAATGTGCCTTACCCCCAAGTGTGTCAGTGAAGATTGTTTTGTCTTTATAGGTGGTCCATCTCTTATGGATTTTTTCTTAATTTTTTTTTTTTTTGGTGTGTAGTTTTTGTTTGCCCCCCCCATTTGAGACTAGAGCTGGCGCCGATAAGTTGTTACATACAACCCCCCCAAAACCTGTAACCTTCATATGCTGTATTTTGGAATAAGCTTATTCCGATCACATGGATTTTTTTTTTTTTTTTTTTCTGCTTTCTTCCAGCAACATCTGTAAACCTCCACCTGTTCTTAGTCACATTATACGCGTACATGAAGCATAGTTTTACCTAGCACGAATATGGTCCGTTTTCTCTCACTATTGTATCACATCATGAAAGACCTCCAAGGAGGACAAAAAGAGACAAAGGAAT
>JAWQFJ010001772.1:0-17500 GCA_034096865.1 Theodoxus fluviatilis
GTTGAGTGAGCTGATTCTCTGTCCCTGGCCAGCTATACTCTTCATTTAAATAACATTTCCTTGTTTATACAAACTTGGATATCATGAAACCTTGGATATATATATCAAAGCTTTCCTCAGCTCCTTGGATAACAGATTTCCCAAGTAGCAGGAAATCACTTGGAAACAATAGTTCTTCACTATTGCAATGTGTGTAGGCATGAGAGGCAGTCATGGAGAGGAGGGGCAGTCGTGGAGAGGAGAGGAGAAAGCAGGCTGCCCTCTCACTAAAGAGCAAGTAAATCGTCCCACAAGTGGCAAGTGGCTTTGTTCTTTGAAACCTGCATGTACATGTCCCCCCCCCCCCCCCCAGAGCTTCAGCTTATCAGGAGTGTACATAATCTACCTTTTGTTTCTTGGCTTTGTTTGATGGGCAACTGAACAGCTGACATCCATGTGCATTAGGGTTTTCATATTCTTTGAGGCTGTGTGGTGTGGGGTGTCAGCAAATTGACTCCCTGATTGTGCTTGATGACCTGCAGAGCTTCCTTACTGTGTTGGTCATCTTGACCACAGGACTGCTTGGTTGTGGAAGAATGTGATGTCTTGGTGTCAAACTGACACTTTGTATTTTTGTTGGAAAGAGTTGGGTCTATGATTGTGATGTTGTGTATGGTGGAAGTGTATCATCAGCTGTGGTCAGTAATGGCATATTTGTCCACCTTGACCATTGTCCTGGTCAAGTAGTATTTTGAGAGCAGAAGCTTGCACTTGTTTCCCCTAGACTACTGAAAGTGGCCCTACAAGTGTGAAAGTGTTAGTGATGATTGTGTGTGATGCCAATTACACATGGAACTGTATGGTTGAGTGATTTGAATTGTGCATGGTGGTGAAAGCCTGTACACAGTGATGCCTGTTCTGGTCAGGTTGACCACTGCACTGGACCACAGGACAGCAAAGGCCAAGCTGTAGGTGTAGATTCATGGAGAAGTGGTCTGAAAGTTACTTGCTTTGTTCTTTGTACCAATATATGTGTGAGCATGGACGACAGCGTTATGATGGATTTTGTGGTTATGAGTACTTCATTAAAATCCACAGGAAACTGTGATTGCATCAAACTGGTTTAAAGTGTTGTCACTTAGAGTGTGTTTGTGCTTTGTTTACAAATTAATCCTGAAAACCCATCCTGTGGTTTTTGTGTTAGTGCCATCATGTATATTACATGATTCATTGGTAACATACTGAAAATGCTGACCTGACACTTATACCAAACTCATTGCAATCATAAAATATTTGATGGAAATTCTTCAATTCCTTAAACTACAAAATTTATTATTTAAATGTCAATGATTCCCTTTTTTCTTTTCTTTTGAATTTGGTGTAGTAAGATATTCTGGGGGACATTCAATGCTACTCAAATGAGCATTGTGTCCTTGTGCTCAGTTTGAAACCATGCAGCCTTCCAAGAGTGAGCTGCTGAAGGCCAAGTCAGCAGAGAAGTGAATTCCCTGGGTAGAAGCTTAGAAAGTGCCTAACCTTTAAGAAGCGCACAAGAGAAAAAGACTGCAAACATTTACTGTACATGATGATTATATACATCTGTGTAAAAGGCAGACTCGACATCCCTCCACAAAGACTCGCAACCGTAGGCGGGGGCTCCTTCACATTCCAAGCGCCCACCCAATGGAACACACTACCTCGCAGCCTTCGTCTGAAACCGACCTTAGCTTCTTTTAAATCAAGCCTAAAAACCTTCCTTTTTCCCAAGATGGAGAAAACTCCACCATACCAATGATACCATCCATCACACTGATGCAGTGCAAGCCTGGTGCCAGAGCATGAGTAATACCCATGGATGTTGGTATTTATTGTAATTATTAACATATGTTATGTGTGATTGTTGTGTGCATGTTGGCACCTTTAATATGTTTTGTAATAGGGTGTGTATTGTTTTCTTTTGTTTATGGGTGTAAATGTGTGTGTGAGCGTCTTGAGTCGCCTAAGTGGTGAGATATATACACTTGATAAATTATCGTATTATTATTATTATTATTATTATTATTATTATTATTATTAAATGTTCAGGGACACTTCATGACAGATGAAACAGCAGGGTAGGTGCTTGTGTGTGTGCATGTCCTTGTGGGTAGCTTGCTTGACCTGCAGTCACTTGCAGCTAGTGGGTCGGTGTTCCAACCTGTGCAAATCCCACAGGTGCACCCTTGATCAAGATGCTTAACTCACATTGCCTGTCCCCATCCAGGGGAGTAAAAGAATCAAGGCCCCCCAAAATTAGTTGTGGTTATGGTAACATAGCCAAACGAATTAGTAGGTCGGCCTGTACATTTGTCTTTTTTGATTTGTTCTTGTTTTAGAAGAGGCCACATTGAACATAACAATTGAATAGCAACCAGTGCAGAGGAAGGAGGAAGAACGGGGTGGGGATGGGGTAGGGTGATGTCGGGAAAGGTAGGGGATTGAGCAGTGGAGAGAAAAACAGACTAAGAAATGAGCCATGACGATTGTTTTCTTTACTTTTGTAAATAGTTACTCTGTTTTTCACTGTTTCCATTTCTAAAAAAGTCTTAATATTTTTAACAAATATATGTATGTACATACTGTTTTTGTCATAACACTTGTGTCTTATACATGTATGTACTGGACGAGACAAATTCCTGCACAGGCGAATAAAGTATCTGTATCTGTATCTGTATAATTCAAGTTTTTCATTTGCTGAAAATGGTCTGTTGAATGTCAATACATGTAGTGGATTCCTCAAGTGTTCATAGGGCTGGGAAGGTGGGACAGCATGCATTTTTTTGTTTGCCTTCTTTCTTCTTCTCCTTCTTTGTGATATTTAAAAAGTTCAGTGTTTGCAGAAAACATTAGGTTTGGTCAGGTTACCATAACCACAACTGTCTTTTTTTGCCTAATGGTGAATTTCTTTCCTTCTAAAAACCATTCCTAAAATGTATTTCTTAGTGGGACAAGAGCAACAACAAGCCCTGACATCCAAATAAGCCAGCACCAACAATTACTAACTCAAACAATGAGCAGCTGCAGCAATATGCACGCTTTATTTCATGAGAATCTTTTCAAAAAAAGGAACAATGTTGTGCTATTATGCATTGACCCATTTGGTCAACAACAACCAAAAAAGTCCACACATTTCAATCACCTTTCATGACATCATAGGCCCGCTGTGATTTTTGGCTCTTCCACAGTATAAATCCTTCGACATGGTTTTGTGACAACACACTAAAGCAGATGTACCATAATGCAACCACAGTATCAAAGTTTTCACACAAACTACTCGGTAAGGTATAACCTTGTCCCTTTCAGTCTGCAACTGAAATTGAACCTCTCCATTCCGATCACATGGCTGCCTTCAAATCTTTATAAGTAACACCAGATACCTCATAATATGGAACAAGTATGATTGTACTTACAAGATAATTCAAATGCTGTATATATATATGCCTTAAATGGCTTCATAATGCAACATAACAACAAATATTCTTCTTGGTCTTCAATATTCCAAATCAGTATAAATTGCCAGGTACCTCAAATGTTGAGACTGAATATTTGCAAAATGGACAGGAGCATAGCCATCTGTTTCCCAGTGACTGGCAACATGCAGAACTGCATCCTCAAACAAACAAGCCATCAAACACTCACAACTTACACAAAACTTGGGACCTGGCGAAACTGATACAGATTTTTTCCCTTTCCCTGCTGTTTCCAGATTCAATATGAGTGAGGGCCTGAGGACCAACTGATCTGCCATTCACTGCCAGGGGTAAAGTCACAATGTCCCTATTTATTCGTCTCTTACGAATCGCATAGGGAAACGCGGTGGGTCTATTTTCACCCCCAGCCCACAGGGGGGTGGCGGTGGTGAAGGGAGGGTGGAGTGGGGATGGGGATAGGGTGATTTTCATTGTGCTGATCTAACAAAACTGGTGCGAGATTTGAACACACTAATGAGAATACAACATGCAAATATACAGTATATTCAAGTGCTTTTTTGCGATTTTTCGGGGGTGGGGGTGGGGGGTGGCAGTGTAACTTGCACTGGCATGCTCTGTACTATGTGGACCATTTTTTCAGAAAAGGTGTGAAATCCCCTTCTCTTCTGCTGTGCAAAAAATCAAGATGATTGGATAATTCTAAGACCCTGTTGCTAAGGAGAATGTGTGAGGATTGCATGCAAAACTTTGAGGTCCGTTTTCTCAAAACAAGTCGTGACTGCTGCAGCTAGCAACATTAACATCAACAACATCAACAACAAAATACCGGGAAAATCAATTCGCACAACAAAAACTAATGATTAAAATTGACATTTTCATGGTTTTTGTATGTGTTTTCCGGTGTTTTCCGGCATTTACTCGAGTTTGGATTGTGGGGCGAAGCGGTTTAGATAGTGGGGCGAAGAGGTTTGGATAGTGGGGCGAACTGGCAAATGGGGCGAATTCGCGAAACGTCCATGCAGCACCCGCTCCGAAACTCGACTGAGTTTTCAACTTCAAATCGCTATAACTTCCACAATTTTTCGCGAAAGCAACAGCACAATCTCCAATCTCCGAAGCTCGAGGCGGAAATCGACTAACGTACGTCGCGTAACACAACAAGCTAATTTTAGCTTAACTCGATCGCGGGTCAAGGCCAATCGATACACAAAAATCAACTGTGCTTCGTCGGTTTCACTACATGTACAACTCCACAAATAAATTTACAAAACATCATGAACTAACACCTGAAAAATACGCAGCTAGCAACATTAACATCAACAACAAAATACCGGGAAAATCAATTCGCACAACAAAAACTAATGATTAAAATTGACATTTTCATGGTTTTTGTATGTGTTTTCCGGTGTTTTCCGGCATTTACTCGAGCTAGTTTGGATTGTGGGGCGAAGCGGTTTAGATAGTGGGGCGAAGAGTCCAGGATAGTGGGGCGAACAGGCAAGAATGTGGGGCGAACAGGCAAGAATGTGGGGCGAAGAGGTTGGGGCGAACAGGCAAATGGGGCGAAGCGTCCATGACCCTAGAGAAGTTGTAGGGTAGTAACCTGTAAACATGCCATCCCGTCTCTACGCTCATTTAAAAAAAGAAGTATTGCTATCAGCATGTGAAGAATTGAACAAAGATGACAAATTTGAATGTGCAAGGTGAATTCGTTAAATAGGTTTCCTTTCTTTGTCAGTCAAAGTGGAATTTGTGGTTTCATGCCGCGCTCAAATGATGATAAACTGTTGGCGGACTCGGTGAAGGGTAGCACACTTTAAACACGCCGTCCCGTCTCTTCGTTCAACGTCAAAGATAACTACTGATAGCAGCATGCTCAGCAATGAACAGAGAATATAAATCTGAGTGTGCAAGGTGAATAAATTTCACACAATTCCTTACATCATAAAAACAAGTTGAACTGCTGTTTTCTTACCTTGATATCTTTCAATGAGTAGGATGGAAACACATATTCTTCCCACTGTTAAAATGAACATTCATTCCTCTGCCGATCCTGCAAGTTTCAGCGTTGTTTGTAAAGTAACTGAGCGGGAAAAGCGATTTGACGTTGACCACTGTTTTCAAAAGTAGGCGCGAAAATGGTGCCATTTTGCGCGCGACGCAAACACGCTGAAAATTTCGCATTAAATCACACATTTAATACCCTACACAAGATCAACAAAAACAAAAAGCATACATATCGAATCCTTGTCCATTTCTCATGAAGTAGGTGTGATTTTTAAGTCAAAATTACTATGTTTGCTTTTGTACGTGGCTTCGATAGGGATGAAACCATCGTTTTTGCAATTTGTCTCCGATGTGGGACGGCCAATTGGACATGCTACTAACAAGAAGGGCAAAGCCCATACGACTCACATGTTTGACCTTGACCTTTACATGACATTGACCTTCAGGTGACCCTCAAGGTCAAGGTCAAACAACTACACCTAGCAATGACATCATACACTAAGAAATGCTTTACACATTTTCCCTACCAAAATACATGTGGCCTTGACCCAAGGTCAAGGTCATCCAAGGTCATGCAACACAAAGCTGTTAATTCAAGACATAGGAAGCACAATGGTGCTTATTGGCACTTTCTACCATGAGATATAGTCACTTTTTGTGGTTCACTACCCCAGTTTGGTCACATTTCATAAGGGTCAAAGTGACCTTGACCTTGATGATATGTGACCAAATGTGTCTCATGATGGAAGTATAACATGTGCCCCACAGCATTCTTAAGTTTGAAAGAGTTATCTTCCATAGTTCAGCGTCAAGGTCACTTCAAAATATGTATACAATCCAACTTTGAAGAGCTCCTGTGACCTTGACCTTGAAGCAAGGTCAACCAAACTGGTATCAAAAGATAGGGCTTACTTTGCCCTATATTCCATGTATAGGTGAGGTATCTAATCTCAAAAACGTTAGAGAAAATTGAGAACATGTAAAAAATGGCTGTTTTTTAGACAACATTTATGGCCCCTGCGACCTTGACCTTGAAGCAAGGTCAAGTCACTATGTATGTTTTTTAAGGCCTTGTCATCATACACCATCATGCCAAATTGGGTGTTGATAGCCTCAATAGTCTCCGAGAAAAATCCAACGTTAAAGTTTTAAACGGACGCCCGGACGCCCAGACGGACGAAACGGGTGAGTACATGGACTTACTTTTGCTACGCATGTGAGTCAAAAACGGTGTAAAACCCAGATCAAAAGACTCGAGAGTAAGCTACCAACAAAGAACTGTGTGCAATTAGGGAAAAAGCTACAGCCAGAAGCTATCTACTTGCATAGTAAGCCACAGGAGTCCATGAAGGTAGGCCTACAAACGTTTTAAGTCGAGCTGCATGACTAGTTGCACTCAAGATCAATCTACAGGCTCTATATGTCGAGCTGCTTTGAAAGACAAGCAAGCCATCGACATTCCATGACAAGTTGCAGGCATTCGAGGACAAGCTACAGGCTCCTAGAAACAAGCTACTATTAGAGAAACACAGAACAAACTACAGACACATCAGACAGGACAAAGTAGAGAGCTGAAGGTCAATTTACAGAAACTCAAGACAAGGTTATACTACATATATTGAAGGACAGGCTTCAGACGAGCTAAAACATCCAAGAAACAATCTCAGACAAGCAAGACAATCGAGCTCCTACTACAGACCCCTGTGGGTTCGGGGTAAGAATTGACCCACCGTGTCTCCCTACATGATTCGTAAGAGGCGAATTACTAGAGACACCGTGACTTGATTTGCGTTTACTCTTAAACTGTTCTAATGAGTTTCGTTTTTACTGGCCTTATATAGCCTACAAAGGCTGATAGGCCGTTAAACACCATCCATCCATCCTACTACAGATTCTCACAGTCAAGCTGTAGACAGGCAAGTACAAGCTACACAAATTCAGGGCAAAGCTCAAATAGTGGGGGACGAGTTGGACATACTGGACTCCGGAGGAACACACGACGGGCGGTTCTCACCTCGAGATGTTCCGGCCATCCTGGGCTTTTTGACACTTCAGAGCTGAGGAAATCAATGGCAACAAAGATAAGTGTTTTGACTTACTCAAGGTGACTGGCTGTAAGGTCAAGTGAGAAGCAAAAAGAAGGGGAATCATTATTAATAAAAACCGCTGGCGCTGAACCTCCAGGTTTTGGCATATAATAAAAACACAAGAAGGGCAAAGCCCATACGACTCACATGTTTGACCTTGACCTTTATATGACCTTAACCTTCAGGTGACCTTCAAGGTCAAGGTCAAACAACTACACCTAGCAATGACATCATACACTAAGAAATGCTTTACACATTTTCCCTACCAAAATACATGTGGCCTTGACCCAAGGTCAAGGTCATCCAAGGTCATGCAACACAAAGCTGTTAATTCAAGACATAGGAAGCACAATGGTGCTTATTGGCACTTTCTACCATGAGATATGGTAACTTTTTGTGGTTCACTACCCCAGTTTGGTCACATTTCATAAGGGTCAAAGTGACCTTGACCTTGATGATATGTGACCAAATGTGTCTTATGATGAAAGTATAACATGTGCCCCACAGCATTCTTAAGTTTGAAAGAGTTATCTTCCATAGTTCAGCGTCAAGGTCACTTCAAAATATGTATACAATCCAACTTTGAAGAGCTCCTGTGACCTTGACCTTGAAGCAAGGTCAACCAAACTGGTATCAAAAGATAGGACTTACTTTGTCCTATATACCATATATAGGTCAGGTATCCAATCGCAAACACTTTAGAGAAAATTGAGAAAATGTGAAAAATGACAGTTTTTTATACAACATTTATGGCCCCTGCGACCTTGACCTTGAAGCAAGGACAAGTCACTATGTATGTTTTTTGAGGCCCTGTCATCATACACCATCATGCCACATTTGGTATTGATAGACTTAATAGTCTCTGAGAAAAATCCAACGTTAAAGTTTTCGAACGCCCTGACGCCCGGACCGGACGCCCGGACGCCCGGACGGACGAAACGGGTGAGTACATAGACTCACTTTTGCTTCGCATGTGAGTCAAAAAACAATTACTTGAGCAACAATTCGTAAAGTCAGAGTACTTTTGCTTGTAACCTGTGATACATTGACGGTGAACAATAGAATGGGATTGATTTTAGCGAGCTATTGATCAAAGTTGCAATCGCAGGAAAAACATCTTTCTTGGAATAAAAGAAAGAAGTAAAATGACTGTCAGTGTCATTTATTTCCGAAGAAAAAAACACAAATTGAAATCTTGATAAATTTGTGTCAAGTTATGTATGCAATGCACTCCTAACTGGCGTCTCGTTGCAGTCGGGTTAAAGTTTTCGGTTGTAGTGATAAGCCCAAACCATTTCAGAAACATAATGATGAGAAATCTTGGGATAGAAGGACAAGTTTAACATACAGAGCCAAAACCCTGCATGGGACAGACAGGGAAAATGTAGGACCACAGGCGGGCACCCGCGACCTTTCGGTTATCGCCCGAAATGCTCCACCAGCTGAGCTGCCATGGCCCGTGTTGTCTTCTCCTGTCTACACTACCCTGTATCAGCGGCTGCTGTCTCGGTCTTAGATGCCTGGATGACCCGAATCCCAATATTTAGTTTGCTTGTCTTTCCCAGCTCGAAGATTACAAAATTCAAAACCTACGACACGCCACCGCGTTTCAGTTTAGAGCTTTCATTCATGTAGCATCAGCAACGCCATAACTGAGGAAGACTCTGTCAAAGGTGGTGGCATGGTACAAGACAAAGAGCAAACCCATTGACCCTGATGCGAAGCTAAGCTGATGTGCCTTCTTTTGTTGCATGAACGCTGTGGGAGTTTCACCTTGTTCGGTGACGCTTTTCCTTCAGTCGGAGCCTTCTTCAAGTTCTTGGTTGTTCCAGTGTTCCACCTGCCTGCTGTTTCTTTGGTATGGAAGACAGAAGACCCCACTACTGTTCGACGTTTGAAGGGCTCCCTGCCTGCCTGCTTGCCTGCCTGCCTTGCTTGCCGCTCCCCGCTCCCTAAGGCGTCACACTGCTATGAAACGACTGCAGGCATGACTACACTTGGAAGTGACGTCAAACGTCTGTTCCAAAGAGAGTCACTTAAAAATGTTGTAGGACCCGCAACGAAACAAAACAAAAGTGATCTCAAGGATCGCTTGGAGGTGTTTTAAACCAGGGACTCCTACACCTCTCTCCATGCAACGAAGACCCCCCCCCCCCTCTCTCTGTCTCTCTGTCTCTCTGTGTCTCTCTCTCTCTCTATCTCTGTGTCTGTCTCTGTCTCTCTCTGTCTGTCTGTCTCTCAGTCTCTCTCTGTCTCTGTCTTTCTCTCTCTGTCTCTCTCTGTTTTTCTCTCTCTCTTTCTCTCTCTCTCTCTCTGTCTCTCTCTCTCTCGGGTGTAGGACATTACGCCCCTTTTGCCTGAACGCCCCTTTGCCTGAATGTACCGTGCCTGGGTTAGGGTTAGGGTTAGGGTCTCTCTCTCTCATACGTCACTTTCTTTTTTTCTCTCTCTTTCTCTCACAAATCACTTTCTCTTTTCCTCTTCCTTTCTCTCACACATCACTTTCTCTTTCTATCTTTCTGTCCCACATCCCTCTTTCTCTCACACATCACTTTCTCTTTCTCTCTTTCTCTCACACATCACTTTCTCTTTCTCTCTTTCTCTCACACATCACTTTCTCTTACTCTCTCTCTCTTGCTCCATCCTTCTCTCTCTCTCTTTCTCTTTCTCTTCCTCCATCCTCTCTCTCTTTCTTCCTCCATCTCTCTCTCTTTCTCGCTCTCTCTTTCTCTGTTTCTTTCTCTCATACATCACTTATTCGTTTCTCTCTTTCTCTCACAAATCGTTTTCTTTCTCTCTCTCTCTTTCTCACACATCACTTTCTCTTTCCCTCACACGTCACACTCTCTTTCTCTATTTCTCTTCCTCCATCCTTCTCTCTGTCTTTCTCTCTCTCTCTCACATACACACATACCTCTCTCTCTCTCACTCACTCACACGCGCGCGCGCGCGCGAACACACACACACACACACACTCACACACACATGTATACGCGTAGGCCTACACCCACCCATCCACACACACTCCACCATCCCTCAGCCACCATTCCCCAACCCATAGCGAGTCCAAGTGGGAGAAGGGTCTACAGCTGGAGGGGGAGGTAAACGCAGCTTTATGAAAAGGGAGCCTCGTTAGTTCAGAGCCGAGGGGAAGTGACATTGTCTGGCAGCGGGGTCTGAGGCGGGTCTCTCAGAAACAATACTAACATACACGACCCTCTCGCGGAATCACAGGCGCGTTTCGTTTCGAAAGGCACTATAAATTGTTTAGAGATGAGCGTTCAGCGTGGACAGGTTTAATTAGGAGAAAATCTTTGGGGCGCGTTTGTTAGGCAAATGACTCGCCTCGATGGCTAGTCGAGGGAGGGCGAGACGCACCTTCGGCTAAAAAACGGCCAATCATCGATTGGCAAGGTGGAAGTCCGGGAGAATATAACTGCGTCCTGTTGCCCGAGTCGGCGAAGAAGTTGCAGATAGACGAAATAACTGACGATACAGAATTCACATCAGTTTATCACTTCATAGAACACACCATGGTGTCATATCGAATGGCACAGGAACTTTTTCAACAAAAAAGCCACCCGGGTTTAATTGTAGACAATTTTGTCGAAAATCTTGTGCCTCGATTCATCTCGATCAATTCAAGGGACATTATTCATAGAGTATACGTGTACGGTGTTGCGTGTTTGCAAATGATATAATTTTTTTTTGGCCGAGTTTGTCCAGAAATAATCTATACACCTACTCCTCAAAATATGCAAACGAACACTCAAACGGCAAATACTTCCGTGTACATACAGTTTTTCATTCTCGGACCCTGAGAAGCACATTACAGGCACTGTTATCTCCGAACACTAGCCCAATTAGCACTGTCTCCGCCATTTTGGCTCATCCGGGCCTCTGCAGCGGGACGCATTGAGGGAGGTCCGGAGCTCCCTCGGCCTCCCTCCTTCACGGCAAGTGCCTCCTTATGAGGGAGGAACGAAGGCAAAGCCTCGCCCTCGCAATTCTCTCGAGATTCTGCACCTAACAAACGCGCCCATTGGCTTCGCGCACGCTCCCCGTGACACCGTTCGAAAAGAAACGCGCCTCTGGTCTCACGAGCGGATCGCGTGTAGGATTGCTTCTGCACAACCCGCCTCAGGGTGAGAGCGTCAGCTGCTGTCCTCACCACTACTAACACCCACGTGTGTTGTGGTACCATCCATTCTGAACACAGAGATATACTATCTACTGATACAGGTTGGTCACGTGACTTCGGCTTCACATTCCAATGATTTTACCAATCAAAATTCAACATGATCAAAAGACCATCGAGAGAAAAAAGATACGATTCTATTTCACTCCAATTATTTATTCCGATAGATAAACACAAATTTGGTGTTCTAATAAAACTAATCTATGAGATTTTCAGGAAATCATTTGAGAACTACTTTTAGCGCGAACGTCGTCTATGAGGTTGCAAACTGCCGTGAGCACGTGGGATTGTGTACATGTATACACGTGTATACGCAATCTTTGGAACTAGTAAACAAGCGAAACAGATTCCTATGGCAATGGGCTGGTGACGTGAATCTATGGTTATACTCTCGCCATTAAATGCTTTCTGGCCGGAACCTGTGGTCTAACTACCTTCACACTGTTTGACGAGCTGTTGCATGGAGTCCACACTTCGATCATTCGTGTATCGACTGATGGTAAGTGATTTAACCTACATTCCGTTCCGATAAGGCTAATTCTTCTGTAGGAATCCGTCCGATTCCGAAGTTCGATATCATCGGAGAGCTCAGAAGCAGTTTTTCTAAGTTTAATCCTTCAAAGCATACATTAAATTAATGATTCCTCATCAGTAAGAGCACTCAGCGGGTTTCTGGGCGTATCGTACTATCTGTCCAAAAGATTATCATTATGATTATGCAGACGGGATTGGTTGCCTTATTCGCACAATGAAGTATAATTGTTGCTGTTGTATTCAAAGTCCTCATAATTAGTAGAGTTCACAATATTACACTCTTGTGATTCGAATTTTACCGCATACAAGTTTTACATTTATGGGAAATCGATGTTTAGAAAATGAATTGACGACACAATGGCTGCCAGTATCCGCTTGTATCACAACAAGCGGAGGAATACACTCAACGATCTGGTATGCCATTCAGCGTGGCTGAGACTCTGTGTCCAGAATGGTGGTATGCATGTTATGGAAGAATTAAGGCTATCACGTGACCAACCTGTTGCTGAGACTATATCCACTAGTGGTCATCATAGATGTTCACCTCATACAATGACATTCCTACTCGTATCATGTACGTTCTATGTTTGGCCGAACGTGATGTTTTTGTGTGTGTGTTTATTTCGTGACAAGGCGCGCACCACTCGGTGCCAGGGAAATAAATCTGAGACTGGCAATGAAGTGGCCGTTTAGATCTGCAGCAGGTTCCCTGGGTCCACGGCGAAGTCACTTTTCTCTTGCAGCATGCTGTGCACTTGAACGAACGAATGCACCTCGTACCATGCAGTATTGGAAACGAATTCTCCATGCCGTGCATTGCTGTTGCAGCTGACTGATGAACACATTGTGTGCATCTGCCTCATAAGTCGCAAGCCGGAATCAGCAGATGTAGAGTGGTTAACACATGCATGGTCAGCCATGCAAATGTTCAGCAATTCTCACAGTTAACGACAGCTGAGGGCGACTGATATACCTTCTCCGAAGGCCTGCCGCACAACTCACTATCGGGAGACGAGAGAATGTTAAGTGAACATGTGTCTGCACTCGGTCCTCTCCACACTGCCCCTCCCAGTGGGCTGGGGGTCAGAATAGACACCGCGTCTCCCTACGCAATTCCTTAAAGCAAATAACTTAGGAAATCGGTACTTGACTCGCGCGACTAAGTCTTATTCAGACTAAAGCTCCAGTGATTGTCGTTATCAATGGCCTACAAAGGCTGATAAGCCGTAACAAAATATTTCTTCATGCATTCACGCACTGATGGTGGGGCTCAGTAGATAGGCCAAGGGGCATGCATGCCTTGCAGTCGCTTCGCGGTAAGTTCAGAGATCTATGGACGAATTGTCTACAGTGTGTAAGTAGGCCTACACCCTATTCCCCTTGTGGGTTCGGGGTAAGAATTGACCCACCGCGTCTCCCTACGCGATTCGTAAGAGGCGAATAACTAGGAACACCGTAACTTGCTTTGCGTTTACTCTATATATTGTTCAAGTGAGTTTCCTGCTTAATGGCCTTATATAGCCTACAAAGGCTGATAGGCCGTAAAACGCCATCCATCCATCCGTCCATCCTACACCCTAGGGGTAAGCGCTGGGCTCGCATTGCTTCTCCGCTTCTGAGTGTAAAAGCTGGGAATCTGACAGGCAATGACGGTGTGTTGCTTTTCACGTAAGCCTTCATGCGTGAGCAGAATTCAGCCAGGTGTTCGATTCATTTCACTCAAAGCACGAACTTCAAGATGGACTGACTCGTTTGTGCCCATGTCCATCCGTAATTTAAACTGTCGTGCGCGCTGAGTACTAGGCCTACTAGTCTCGAGTGAACTTTAGTATTAGAGGTCGAGAGGTACCAGATGGAGTGGGTGGTTGCAAGAGCATAAGAATGTAAGGAGATGGAGAGGTTGGGTGTGGTTGTTGTGTGTGTGTGT
Organism: Theodoxus fluviatilis; assembly: GCA_034096865.1. NCBI lineage: Eukaryota > Metazoa > Mollusca > Gastropoda > Cycloneritida > Neritidae > Theodoxus > Theodoxus fluviatilis. Next base: position 14,203 of record JAWQFJ010001772.1, read on the forward strand.
GTGTGTGTGTGTGTGTGATGTGTGTGTGTTTGTGTGTATGTGTGCAAGCGCATAAGAATGAAAGTGGTCGGGTGTGGTGCATAGGTGCTTGGAATCTACGAGGTGAAAAGGAAGAAGGGTGTTTAATAACAAAGGGGTGGGGGGAATGGGGTGTTCGAGGAGAGAGAGAGAGAGAGAGAGAGAGAGAGAGAGAGAGAGAGAGAGAGAGAGAGAGAGAGAGAGAGAGACTAACGCGAAATGAAGCCTCACTTAATATATTATTTGTACATGTACTTTTTAAAGCTGTGTATACATCATTTAACAGTATGTATTTTAGAGATAAGGAGCCGTAATTGTACCAATGAATTTCCACATCTGGATAATAAAGATTGTCTCTCTCTCTCTCTCTCTCTCTCTCTCTCTCTCACACACACACACACACACACACACACACAAACACACACACACAAACACACACACACACACACACACACACACACAACATCAACCACATGTCTCATCCGGTTTACTTCCTTTTCGGTTCCTCCACTTCATCATCTCCAAAGTGTCCCTCTCTGCTTTCCTCCTCCTATGTTTGCTCATCCTGATGTTTCTTTCCACCACTTCCAACTCGTTCCTTTGATTTTTTATTTTGTTTGGTAGGTCGATTTGTCGCATTGATGCTCGTTTGCGCGTGCGCATGTGTGTGTGCATTTCTGTCGGACGAAACTTGATAAAAGCGACTTGTTTTTTTCGGTCAACATGAGCAGTGTTCATCCTTCTCATATCATGAACCTTGTAGGATTGGAAAAATATTCCAAGTAGCATCAAACGAATTGATAGAAATCGTTTTCTTCCACAGAATAGCTGTGGTGGTCGAGACAGTTGTTGAAGCTAAACATTGCACACACAATCACCGATCTCTCAATAACAAATAACAAATAACAAAAGCTTGTGTAAACTTCCACATTTTTATTATCAATATCAGAACAAAGGAAAGGTAATCACAAATGCTTTGTATTAGTATTATGACTAACATAATGAATATTGAATTGCGTATTACTTCTCATACTCAGTGAGAAGCACAAACAAAGGAACAAACGTGAAAGTGCTTAGATTGGGAAATACGTCAACAAAACAACTACATGTGGCCACAACACTCAAAACAACCACTGAAAACAATGTACATTCATACCGGATGATGAACTTGATCACTGAGCCAGAATCGCCACACATTTAATCATACACGCTTACATCGGACATGTGGACCCTGCACACTCGAGTATGCCGTCAGAAGCCATTCTGAACACCGAGACAGTTCACTTGTAGACTCAGTCGTACTGGATGATCAGAAGCTCGTTTTTCTATCTAGTGTTATTCGTCAGATGTTGGTGCACTGCCAGTAAATTTTTGTAAACATCAATACAGGCCGGATCTTAGCATAACTCCCCGGGCATGTGAAGTTAGTCAGGCGGAGTGGCGGGTGTGGTCAAAGGTCAGAATAACCACCGACACCGACCATTTCAGCCTTCTTCATGAACCGCTTCAATCCAGGCGTTGTCGTGGTGGATGCATGAAGCAAAGTTTACGTCACACTTCCTATCAAAAGCTGCTAGTTCGGTTACTCGACACAAAATCCATTCTCAAAAAGGCAATATTCATTCGTACTCCCAATGCAAAAATCACACTCAACTTCAATCGCTGTTTCGGAGCAACGCAACACCGTCAACAGAGGCACAGATCACTATCAGCAAAAGTTAGTCAAGAAGTCAGCTTTGGATAGTTTTATCGCTCCTTCGGTTCATTCACTGATTCAGTAATACTGAGACACGCAGTCATGTACGAAATTCATTTAGCTCTGCTCTTGCTCCTCCTCTTTCTTTTCCGTCTTCTCTTTCTTTTCCTCTGCCTTCTCCTCTCCATCATCATCGCCTTCGAATTTGACAGGGGTGACACTGACAACATCGGAGGCTTTGTTGAAAGGAGCACTCACCATCATGACGCCATCCTCACGGAAGAGGCAACGCAGACCGGAGGGATCGGCGTTCTCAGGAAGATCGATCTCGCGGTGGAATGTCTCCTTTCCAGCGCAGAACTCGCTTCTCTCCTGTCTGGTGGCGTCGATGATCAGCCTGCGTCCCTCGCTTGTCACAATGATGTCGCTTGGCTTGAAGTTTTTCAGGTTGATCATCAGCTCGAAGTTAGCGGGCTTGAAGTCTGGTGCCCCAGGTTGGGCGTAGGGAGGGCTGGCGCCGACCTTCAGCACGTTCACCATTGCATCGTCCTCACTCTCTTCGTCGCTCTCCTCCTCGCCGATTTTCTTCGCGCTTTTGGCGTCGCCCCCGACTTTCTTCTGGGTAGTCGCATCGTCGGCTGGAGTGGCACCAGCGGCAGCATCTGGCTTCTTCTCTGGCTTGTTGAAGACGGGCACTTCTTGCGATGCAGGCTTCGATCTCGGTCCCTCCACCAGCACGAAGCGTCGAGGCACGAAGTTGCAGACGACTTTGCTGGCGTCCACATCGGGCGGAATAGGGACACTGCGCTTCATTTCGATGGTGTCGACGTTGTCTCCATCTCCCGTCTCTCTCCTCCCGATGATTACCACTTTGTCACCTTTCACCGTTGCTGCGACTTCGCTTGGAGAGAAGCCCGGCATTTGAACGCATTCAGCCCATTTCGCAGGCGGGTCGTTCACAGTCCTGGATTTGATTTTCTGCTTTTGTTGAGAAGGCTGCATCTCGACGACGAATGGAATGAGAAGGTTCAGTAAATCGTCGTTCAAAAGCGGCGAGCTGCTAGTGTAGCGTGAGCGTCTCGGACGCTGCTGAGGTGGAACGAACGGCAAGTCGAAGGGTGAGAACGGATGATAGTAGAACGCCATGATTGTAGGAGTTTTCTCAACGTCTAATCGTCGCTCCTATCTTCAGTGTTAACGCTGAGCATGGTATGGCAACTCACAGCCGCCTCACGCTTATATACCCTCTCGTGGTCTGTGATGTGCCGAGAAATTTCGCGAATGAACACCGGTTTTGACGTCTGCTCTGGGGTATCATCTGCGCATGCGCGAGAGTATTTTTAGCGCTTGGTTTTCCAGGCAGCGATACGCCTAGAATGGGCTCCGCACTACTCGAACTTTCTACAAATGTACGCGAGGCATTTTGTGGGTCTGTGATGTTGTTTTTTACAATGCATGAGACGTTATCATCCTGAGTCAACTGTGTGTGATATGCAGACAACATTGAGAAAAGACTGCGATAGAAAAGACAGCAGGAGGGGTAAGGGGTAAAATAACAGAGCATTCAATTCAATGACTGACTGA
>JAWQFJ010001772.1:20000-37500 GCA_034096865.1 Theodoxus fluviatilis
TACCCACCAGAGCTGTATTTCGCTAGGTGAGACCCGATGCCGAGCGGTCGAAGAAACGGGAAGTTTCAAGAATAGCGCCTTCTTTTGACTCCGCCCCTCGACCTCTATTTTGCGTGTCTAGCGGCCAATGACGAAGCAGTTGATGATGTCAACACTACCGCATGGTGCAATGCCCGCCTCTAGAACCTTCCAGGTCCTTCCCGGTGACACCATCCTCCACGGTAGACAGGTATATAAACCCTGGGGAGACTGGCTGTGGTAGATCAGAAGCCGAATAGGACAGCGAGCCACCAAGTCTCAGGAAGCAACCTTTACAGCGACAGCTTACGATAAAGCCCTGCGATTTCCCTGAAGCGATCGAGTCCAAGTCGAGTCAGACGACGAGTCAACAACATGGTTCTCTTCATTCCTGCCACCGTTTTGAATGACACGGCATTCAGACTCCCACGAGGACGATGGCCGGCGTGGGAGAGTCTCGACGTCGGCTCACCTTACGATGAGCTGCTTGGCTCCGTCGTCTCTCCACTGCTCCACGCGTGCGGCCTCCTGACACCAGCGCAGACGAGCTCGGCCTGTAGCCACGATCCAGCCAAAGGGAGACAACCCAACTCGGACACGCGACAACGGCCTGTAGCCAAGTGGGCCATGAGAGTCAAACTGCCTGGATTCTCGCCCGGAGAAGTCACTGCGGAGGTCAAGGGCGGGCGAGTGGTCATCCTGGGACGCCACGTGCAGGGCGAAGGAGACAACCAGGACGTGGTCGAGATGAAGCGGACCGTGACACTGCCACCTGACGTGGATGCAGAAAAGGTTGTCTGCCGCTACGCGCCCGGCCGCTTCGTCCTGGTGGAGGGACCTCGTGTCCAGAGAGAGGCCTCACCGGCAACACAGGAAGTTCCAGTGACGGTTCCTGGTGCAGTCAAAGACGCTGCAATGAAGGAGGATGCCCCTCACACAACGGTCGTGGTCGGATCACCGGCTCCCGTCGACACGAAGCTGACGCAGAAAGGAGCTGCTTCACCAACCTGCAGCAAGACCGCTGCAGGAGAGGAGAAAGCGATCAGAGTTGAAATCCCAGACACGGAAGCAGCTGCCAGTTGCCAGACTTCTGCTGCAGAGTCTGCTGGGAGTACGGAGGAGACGTCAGCGATGCAGGTGGCGGGAAATGCGGAGAAAAAGATCGCCGATGCTGCTGCAGATGAAGACCGAAGGGTCTCCAACGACGACAGCGACGCCGTCACCACTGCACCTCCGTCACAGAGTGCTGAGAGAGACGCCGAGGACGCCGTGGCGAAAGCCGCTACCACTACCTCCTGTCCCGACAGAGCGGACCCCCAGGCTTGCGATACGGAAGACGCTGTGACCAAGGCAACGGACGGGAGGGATGGGGACGCCACCACTTGCAAGCTGACGGCGACAATGGAATCCATCACGCAGGCCACTCATGACCAGGCCACCTCACCTCTCAAAATTCAAGAACCGGAGAAGCCGCTTTCTCTTCCGTCCCAGTTCGAAGCCATTTTCGACCTGAGAGGCTTTCAACCCGAAAACGTCAAGGTCACGCTCAACGGCAGCAGCCTGGTCGTCAAGGCAACGCGTGTGGAGGACTGCAAGTACTTCACCAGCAAGGAGCAGTTCCAAAGGGAAGTTACCCTGCCCAAGAACGTTGACGACAACAACGTGAGGTGCCTGCTGGGTGAAGACGGTCAGCTGAGAGTCACGGCTCCTTACACTGTTGCCATGGAAACCGCCAGAGTGCCTATCATTGCTGCGTGAACTTGATACTTGGAACTTGGCGAGAGTAAGGGACAAAAGAAATGGACGGATGATATTGTGTGTAAATGTAATCTGCCAACGGGTATGGACATATTCTAAAAAGCTGTGATCTTACGATGCATTTGGATATTTATTCAATCAATTGTTATATCATTATCTTGTAACTGTAATAGTTCTTCCTACAAAGATTCATTCCATAGCAACTGTGAAACCACAAATGGCAGATGATCTGTTGTATCGATGTCGAGAGATGAATGTGTGCTCACAGTCACAGTTATCATTTGTGTATAATGAGTGGTGAATTTGCTCTGCAATGTTTACAGATATGTTGAATATGGGTCTTTTCTTGTTATCTACTTTATCCCAACAATTTTGACCATATTAGTATTCCCTTTACTATGCTCATTGATTATTTATCTTGTTTAACACATGAGGACAAACTGAAAATGCTAAGAAATGTATGCATGATGAGCATCATTTATAGAATAAAACTGTGAATATAAATTGGCCTGTCTGTTGTTTCTGTTTCACCCTCGTTTTCTTGAATTTAAAATACCTTGCAAAGTTTTAACTTTAGCATTACTTTGTGTGTGTGTGTGTGTGTGTGTGTGTGTGTGTGTGTGTGTGTGTGTGTGTGTGTGTGCACATCTATGGCATTAGATGCCACCTGGACAAGAATGCTCAAAGCACATCACATCAAGTGAAGCACATCTGTTGATGTAGACTGACCTGATGATCAACTGACTCCATCACACCAATGCTTACATGGTGATTTTGCTTTGTTTGCCTGTTCCCGCTTACATTTACAAGGCCCGTGTATTTGCTGTCAAGAATGATGCCCAACCATCAAAACAATTGGTTGTTCACATCCGACATAATGACTGTTACACGGCTAAGTTCTAGAAAGGGTCCACTTTGCCATAGCTTCTTCAGTGTCTACCTCACCTTATCCCATCTCTTAAAAACAAGCACAATATAATATTACTGTGCAATATACATCTATAGTTTTTATGTCTCTTGGTTGTTCAATGTGCACAACAGATTTTTTGGGGTCCTGAAGTCCATGCAACACATGAGTGAGATCAGCACATGGATGAAATCAACATGAAGCAAAATGGGGGAAAACCCATTTAGCTAAGCTCTGATTAATTTGACACCTGTGACAATTACTACGTCTTTTCTTATTTTACTTTTATTTTTTTACTTCAACATTTCACCTATCCCCTTGTAAAAGAAGCAAGCTCTCAAAATTACTGTGGTTTTCACTTCAACATTTTTGCCTTGGGCAAAGGCTGTTGTTATTTGTTGACTCCAGCCAAAAACCAAGGCTACAGTAAAATGTTATGTTGTACTGTTATGTGGGGATTATCTTCAGCCGTGGTAAGCTCCTAAGATAACAACTGGCATTCTCTGGAGACAGAGATCAAATCCCCTGAAGACGAAGTGTGGCTGCCTATATGGCGGGGTGTTCAAAAACAGTCACACACGCAATCATCTCACCCACTTGGGTGATCCTGGGAGTGTTTAGCGCAGGTACGCAACAACAACAACACAACAACACTTCAACATTTCACCTTGTAAAAGATGGAAGCTGTCAAAATTTCTGAGGTTTTCACTTCAAGATTTCACCTTGTAAAGATGGAAGCTGTCAAAATTGCTGAGGTTTTCACTTCCAGATTTCACCTTGTAAAGATGGAAGCTGTCAAAATTGCTGAGGTTTTCACTTCCAGATTTCACCTCGTAAAAGATGGAAGCTGTCAAAATTGCTGTGGTTTTCACTTAAACATTTCACCTTGTAAAAGATGGAAGCTATCAACATTGCTTCCAGTTGTTCCATTAACTATGCCACAGCTTTAGTTGGAGTTTTTATCTCCTAAGTTCTCCTTTGAATAAAACATGCTACTGGCAAAAGAGGCACCATTTAAAAACTTGTATTTAGTTTTCTAATGAAGACAAACTTGAAAGTGTCAATTTCTGTCTTTTTGTAAAATTATGAGATCTCTTAAAGGTAAATGGCCATATTCTTGCCACCCTCTTTTGTATGCATTTTCCATCCAAATAAGTGTTTATCCTCATCTCTTAGCACAAAAATAAACTAAGGTTACAATAACAATTTGAAAGCACACAGGCATACTCATGCATGTACACATGCACGTGCACACACACACATACACACAAACAAATATGCACACACATACATAAACACATGCTCGCACACACGCACACACATACGTGCACACACACACACTCACATACATGCACAAACACACATGCACACATGCACACATGCATGCATGCACACACACATGCATGCACACACACATGCACACATGCACACACATGCACACAAACACATGCACACACATGAACACACACAAAAACATGCACACACACATTCACACACATGCACACATACACACACACATGCACACACACACACATATGCACACACTCACATATGCACACATGCACCAGATTAGTTTTCATTTGTTTTTACTCAAAATAGAGGAGGCAAAAAGGTTTCTTGTTTTTAACACTTATAAACCTCTTATACTTTTGCAGACAGATTACAGTAGGTCACAGTCACAATTACAGCACACAATCTGTCACACAGTCCTAGTAACTGCTAGATGAATACTTCTTTGCGGTCACATGATGAAAAAGCCTGTTACATACTGGTACCCCAGAGCAATACTTGGAAACAAGGTTTGCTGACTTTGTTGTCAAGTCTCTTTGTTTCAGCCCACAGGCAAGCAATGGGTTAACTGGAGTGTGATTAACCCCTGTATGCAGCCATGAGCCAGCAGTGGGTTGGAATGCTTCCTAGGGAGTAGAGGTGGTGGGGGAGCCTGACCATGTGCCTCTTATTTGTCTGTCACTGTATTTGTCTGTCACTGTATTTGTCTGTCACTGTATTTGTCTGTCACTGTATTTGTCTGTCACTGTATTTGTCTGTCACTGTATTTGTCTGTCACTGTATTTGTCTGTCACTGTATTTGTCTGTCACTGTATTTGTCTGTCACTGTATTTGTCTGTCACTGTATTTGTCTGTCACTGTATTTGTCTGTCACTGTATTTGTCTGTCACTGTATTTGTCTGTCACTGTATTTGTCTGTCACTGTATTTGTCTGTCACTGTATTTGTCTGTCACTGTATTCGTCTGTCACTGTATTTGTCTGTCACTGTATTTGTCTGTCACTGTATTTGTCTGTCACTGTATTTGTCATCAGTTAGCAGTGACAGATTGGTCAAGAGGCCCAGTGATCAGGGGTAAAAGTGAAAAGTGTTTTGAGACTCAGACATGGGTGATAAGCCACTACATAAAACCACACCTTTACCTTTACCTTTTACTACAGAACCTGAACTGCAGCACTACCATGATGGCATCAACAAAACTGCCCCCTTTGAAACCTCTCTTGTTCAGTTCAGAAACATTAAAAGGAGAAAGCTGTTGAGGATTTACTTCTTAAAAAAATAAAATACAATTCTACACCTGTTGCAACCCCTTTAGTTCAGCTGAAAGACATTCCTATACAAGGAATAAACTAGAAATGTGCCATGGTTCTATTCCTGCGATGGGACAACTCTGGGTTTATTTCAATATCTTTACTCTGAAAGCAATTCCCCACTGTCTTTTTCTGTAAAACTTCCAGCTGTTAGCAACATTTAAAAAAAGTTCTACATCCAACACTAAAGTGTTATAAAAGGCACTCCATTGCATTGAAGATGCATCCATTTTAATGTCATAAGATGCCAGGTAGGACTTGATAAACTGTGACAAATGAGTGCAAATGTGAATATGAATAGTGTATTTTCCATGCAATCTAGACTGAGACTGGCCAAAACCCTGATTCAAGTATACTACAAGACAGTACTAAGCAGTGACCAGTGCTGGAAAATCTGTGCACAATATTCAAGTGCAGTTTACTATGGTAAGACAAACAATACTGATGCATAATTATGCCTGCATACATTTATACCAGAAAGGTGTGCCGCCTTGGACCAAACCATGTTTCCTATCATCATACAGGTAATTTGGACAACCCTGTGAAAGCTTCCCTGGGAAAAGCCACACTGTAAAATTATTGCATGTTCATGTTTCAAAGAATGTATGTGCATTACCATATAAGATACAGAATTACCTGTTCATTACTCCCCCCCCCCCCCCCCCCCCCCCTCTTTCTCTCCATACGCACACACACACACACACACACATTCACTCACACACACTCACATACACATTTTCACACACACACACACACACACACACACACACACACACACACACACACACACACACACACACACAAACACACACACACACATGCCATGCACATACACAAACACTCACATGTGTGCATGCATTGAAATAATCTACATGTTTATGCCCACTCACACAAGCCACAGAGAAAAGACCAGGCTCTTCATGGTGTTCTAATGATGAGAATTAGGTTGACATGAAAAATCCACTCAGGAATGACAGCTTGAGACTGCATTTTGATAACTGCAGCCACCAGCACTGTCTGTACCTTTTGCACTTTGTGCTTGCTTTTTTCATATGTCAAGGGAAGAAAATAATGTAATGTAAGCTTGCAGTGGAATCAAAGGAATGACACTGTTGACATAACATGTCTAGTCAGTGTGTCGGTGTTGGTCAGGCATGAACAGTTTTAAATTTAATTAATCCATTAAACTTATCAAAAGTTTAGTGGACAGCACACAAAGAAAGAGAAAACAAACAAATGTATTAAAGTTTATTTCATTTTATTGATAAATCTACTACAAATAGGGCAAACATGATGCTCAGTGGGTGTTACACTATTACAAGGACACATCACTCATGTTATTCTTAGATCTTGGTTCAACAAATAATGAACTGAATTGGTCTCTCAAGACACTCAACACAAATATTGATAACAAAATCTCATGGGTTTCATTGCATGTAATTGAAACACTACACATGTAACAGAAACAGTGATGTACTTTACTGGACATCAAAGAACACTTCTTAACTGAGCAAGGTGGCAATACATCCAGGACAACCCTATTTATACTGTTTGGGTGCACTTATGCAGATGACATAAATCATGAGCTATTGTACAGCAGCAAGATCTTGAGGGCGAAAGGAGTTACTTTCCTTATTTACACCCGAAGAGCTGCAAAGCATGCTGTTTCCTGTGATTAATCAATTTTCCAAACTAAGCAGCTGATAATTTCATCAAAACGAAATTAATTAAAGATATAGCAAGTGGCAAGACTAGGAAAAACATGCCAATTTAATTTGCTGCATATCTGGAGGTGTTGCTGTACATGTGACATGTACACAAAAATGTGAAGAAAAATCGAACTTTTTGAGATAACCAAAAAGCAAAACAAAACAGCCAAAAACTCGGATCCCTTTTCTGAGCAAACAGTTGCAGGCATGTGAATTCTTATGCACTCTTAAGATACAAGAGTGCTGCAGCAGTCTTTTGTCAGTGCTGCAAGAATCATCAAAACGGTCTAATTAAAGATGGGAGGAAAAGTCATGGACCTGATAGTTAAAGCTTCTAAGAGTGCAAGTGAGAAAGGGACACTTTCCTCAGACATATGAGCCTCCTTTGAACACCATGGTACATTCACTTTACCTTCAGGCTACATTCAACCCCTTTCATAGGTAATCAGAGCAACTCAATTTGGATCCACATCCACTGATCTTTCAACTGCATCATCTTTGCATAAAACATTTCTTATCTTCCACAGTGAGACATGCACTTGTCTGCTCAAACACTATAGCACATTTCAGTGACAACACACCTTCAAGGTACAGCATGTACATTGCAGTACACTTGGTCCACGATTCATGGAATAAACACTCATTCATATGACCAGTCCATTCAAACAGCTTGTGCAATAATACATTTGGGCTCATCTGCAACTATCTCTGGTTAAAAACTGACCACCTGTTTTAAATATTACACATACAACTCAAACAACCGACCAACCTCACCTCATACTATTCCAATCACCAACAACTTACCCTTCAAAGAAATATAGCAATGATATAGACTTAGACATGCTGATACAGGTCAAACTTAAAGAAACACAATTGAAAACTATTATTATTGCTTTGATCATTATGGCAAACTCATCTAAACATGCAGACAACTAATAGTCTGGCGTTCTTGGGCAAATTCATAGCTTTAAGGCTGATGACACACACTTTTCCCCAAGTTCATGCACACATACAACTCACTTGGTAAACACCTTGGCAAACATCTCCCTCTCCTCGTCTGTGGGCTGCTGTGCCGCCTTCTTGGCGCGCTGGAGTTCCTTTAGGGCGGCCTTGTCTTGGGGGTCTAGCTTCTGGGCCTGCAGCAGGCTGGACATCGCCTCCTCGTAGCGCTGCAGACCAAAGTAGGCCTCGCCACGTCGGAAGAGCGCTTTAGCGTTGGTCGGGTCCACGGCCAGCACCTTGTCGCAGTCTTCCAGAGCCTCGGGGAAGTTCTCCAGCTTGAGGGTGCAGGCTGCCAGGTTGTTGAGCAGGGGCAGTTCGTATTGGACGCGCAGCTCCTTGACCTCTTCCTGCCCCATCACTGGGCCGTGGATCAGACGCTCGATGTAGTGCAGAGCCTTGCTGTACTTGGCGAAGGCACGGTCGTACTTCTGCTCCTTGAACAAGTTGTTCCCGATCTGCGTCAGCTCCGCGGCTAGGCGGGCGATGGTCTCCCTGTTGTCCTTGACGGCAAAGTTCAGGCCGGAGTCTCTCGGGAAGTCGGGATAAATGTCGCCCGTCCCATTGTCTGGTACCCGCTGGATTTCTCTACGCCTCTGGGTCCGTCTGCCGGCCTTCCTGACTCTCAGGCTTCTTCCCAGCGTTGGAGGTTTTTGTTGTAGACGCATTGGGGGAGTGAAGAGGTTTCACGGTCGTGGTGGGAGCAGACCTATTGTTGGTGTCTCGAGAAACCCCTGTTGATGGTGCGGTTCCCTTAGGTTCGGTCAGAATAGCATGAAGGGTGGTTTGAGATGGTGCAGGTGTGTTTGCAGGTTGGGTTGATGGAGTTGTCTCCCTTGTTGTGGAGGCTGGCGTTGGAGCGGACGGCACGCTGGTTACTGAAACGTTGACAACCGAAGGTTTTTCTTCGGTTGTCACATTCGGTGCCGACGGACTCGGAGCAGCAAATCTTCGAGTCACGGGAATGTCCACCGATACCGGTTTGTCTCCAGTTATAGCCTTGCTGGAATCAGAGGCGAAAAGTGCAGCCTCCTTCGACGACGAGCTATTATTCCTCGGACCTTCCACGAGGACGAACTGGCGCCGCACGTAGTGACAGGTGACTTTGCTGCTGTCCACGTCAGCGGGAATCTCTAAGCATCGCTGCGATTCGTGGCAGACGCTGTTGTCTTCGTCTCCGACAGTTCGTTTGGCGATGACCCTCACCTTTCCGTCGTTCACGTGCGCCACTACGTACGTCCTCCGGTGCAAAGTGTGGCAGAGGAATGTACTCCACCCATTTCGTTGGCTCACCCTGACGCTTTCGTCCACGTGATCTCATCCCAGTGTCTCCATCGTCTACGTTTGCATCTCTGGGTGTCATTCGACTGTGATAAAGTTGCCCAGGAAAGAAATGGGATGAAAGCCACTCCTGTGGCGACGAAATGGTTTCGTTGTTGGCAAGATCTTTTCGCGCTTGCACGATAGGATGCTCTAGGTAAGACGCTGGGATGTAGAACGCCATGATATTTCTTCTTGTCAGATGCTCTCGAACGAATGCTTAGGAGCAATGCAGCGAAGTGAAGCGTTTTTGCAATTTATAGCGGTGTGCACGTTTCGCGATTATTGAGGAAAATTCTCGTTCCATGCACCGGTGTGTGTAGACCGCGAAATTTCGAGAACTGGCTGCTGTGCCGAACAACTTGTTAAAATTGGTAGTCAAAGCTTTCATTTAGTCGAATTTTTATTGAACCACCATTATAAAACTAAATGCAGAGTGCAGGAAAAATAAACGTATTTACCAAGTCGATGAAAATGGAGAACGATGCATCGCAGATCTAGATGTGTCCAAAATACACAATGTACGTACGGGATCGTGTCGATTGCATGTGCGTCCATCAACTGCACTGAACTCAGCATAGTATTATTTGCTCTCATTTATAATTATATGTACAGACCTACTGATGTATACGATCGTATGCGTGTCAGTGAACGAGTGCGTGCGAAAATCGATCAAATTCTTCCCTATAAATGCTGGCGATTAGAGAGAGAGAGAGAGAGAGAGAGAGAGAGAGAGAGAGAGTTTTCTCTGAGGACTGCTTCCTTTCCTTATTTACAAAGGTTTCAACCACCACTCAGACCATCTATCCACTCAAGCTCACAACGGACGCGAAGTCAAACACGATAACAGTAGACGATATTCTTGTTGTTATTGCTCAATTTTACTGTATCATTCAAAGGGTCAATGGCGACTGATACAACAAATAAGACAAACGCCTGGAATGCGGACGTAATCCGACAAAGAAATGTGAGGAGAGATAATTTTGCAAATCAACTATCAATATCCATTCGACTTTGCAAAGTTTTGCAAAGTTATGCAATCGGGGGCAGGTGGGGGCAGGTGGGGGGAGGTGGGGGTAGAGGGTGGGGGTAGAGGGTGGGGCGAAAGCAATCCTGGAAGCTAGAGATACATCGGATCGAATCGCCATAACTACAAAGCTTCGATTTTTTAAATTTCTTCTTTCATTCATTCACTTATAAATGTGCGAAATGTGGAGTACAGATGTGCAGGGCTGACCTCTGGCACTATAATCTGCAAGAATAAATCAAGAACTACTCCGATGTGGACCAGCAGCAGTCGTCGAGATCAGCCGGTACCTTCGCGAAAAATCGTAAACATTCGCGTCGACGTCAAGCAGACTATATAAACGACGGGAGCGCGCAGTGACGGTCAGTGAAAATCAAAAGCCCGAATATGCGAGCGAATTCCCGAACAAGTGCAGCGACTACAGCCCTTCTTTATCGATCCATTTCCACGCAGGTCTTGCCCGTGTGAATCTAAAGTCTTGATTCTCGAACCGGAACATATTGTAGGCCTACATCCATCTCGATGATAATCGACTGCATTGTGAGCAAATAACGATAAGTCGATTTGTTGAAGCAATCGTCACCCGAGCAAGACGTCAGATACTTGAAGGTCCCTATCTACAGCTGCTAAATACGCAAGTAAGCAGACGATGGCTTTCTTCTCCCCATTTTCGCTGTTCGACGTTCCAGTCACTCCGCGTCGCTACTGCATCGTGAAGAGGCAGCCATCCCTGACTGCCGAGCTCGACTCGCTGCTGTCTCCGTTCCTGTTCGGGGAGTCGCTCTGCCAGAAACCCAAAGCCAAGCCCAGACCCAAGCCTGCCAAATGGGTAGAGTGCGTGCAACTTTCTGGCTTTTCTCCCCGAGAAGTGAAGGCCGAAGTGAAAGGTCGCAAGGTCATTATCATCGGGAAGAGCGTGGAAGGAGACAACGAGAACAAGAACATCTACCAAACCAAGCGCACCGTCGTCATCCCCGCCGACGTGGACGCGAGCACAGTGACGTGCCACTACGTGCCTCGTCACTTCGTCCTGCTGGAGGGTTCCAGAGTGAGGAAGAGCGACGAATCCAAGCCTGCAGTTCAGCCAGCAGCGCGCATCATCCCAGTCCTTCAGCCTGACGACCAGGACCCCAAGGCGCAGCAGAAGGCGTCTGACGTCACCAAGACCCCTGACGGTGCTGCGGACGCCCCCAAGACACAGGAATCTCCGGAGAAGACAGACGGTGAGAATGAGACGGCTGCTCCTGAGGAGAGGTCGGAGGCTGTTGTCATGGAAACTAGCGCTGCCCAGGCCGTACCTGAAGGCAAAGCTGCAAGCGAGGAGGATCGAGGCAAGCCCAGCGAGGAGTCGGACGCTGCCAGCACCAGAGCCCAGGCAGGCGACAACACCATGGAAGTCGACCTCGAGGACGACGACGACAGCGGCAGCGACGACGAACACATGGTGAACATCCTTCGCAGCGGCACCGACGATCACGTGACGACGTCCCCCGACACTGCCGCCGACTCTGCTGTCTCCAAGACGACGACCGCTGACCTTAATGCCCGCCCCGCACACTTTGAGCTGATCATCAATCTGAGGGGCTTCCACCCCGATGAAGTGAAGGTGTCCAGGGACGGGTGTGACGTGGTCATCGACGCCGAGCGCGTGGAGAAGCGTGGGGACTGCACTTCCAGACAGGTGTTTCACCAGACTGTCGCGCTGCCCAGCTCTGTGGACGCTGCCCAGCTCCGGAGCTTCCTAAGGGATGACGGCCAGCTGATGGTCACCGCACCCTACTGCCAGGCTGCTACTGACGTCACCATCCCCATCCACGTGGAGTGAAGCGGGACGTCATCAGTGACGCACTTTCAGGTGCTGCGCCATTTTCCATTCTTTCCACGTGATGGTCAGTGAGAACGCGGACATTTAACAAAACTAACTGTGCGACTTATTTTCATGGATCTATAGAAATGCGACAACTGTGAATCGGATGAGTGTATGGAGAACTTTGCTTGAAGAGGAGAATTTCCATCGTAAGTGCATTTGTTTGTGTACATCATTCATTGTTTACGTTGTTCATTGTTACAAAACGTCCGTTTCATTTTCTTTAGTAGGCGTTATAATGGCAGCTTTGTCATAATCATGAATGTGTCCGAGAAGCGACATTTATTTATATATCAAAAATCAAAACCAGTTGTGTTTACGTTTCCATGTTGCTCTATTTGCGCGTCACAGAAGCAAGCGATTGGCATTGTTGTGCTCTTTTGGTCAACTTGTCATTCAAAGGGAACAAGATCTCGGCTGAACAGTGTTCTACTGCAGAATTTTCTGACTTGAAATCTGCTTTCAGAGCATGTCAATGAAAAATCCCTAGTCGGGACATTTTGTTGCAATTGTTGTTTTAAATAAAGATTGTGAATACTAAGAATGACTTTTGTTGATTATTTCATTGTGCATGAAAATTAGTTTTAATGCAGGTAATGCATTTGCTACTGCTTGTTTCGTTCGAGTGATGCTTTACTTGACTAGCATTACAACTCTGGCTGCTTTGCCGGACTATAGTAGTGCCACGAAGGCAAGCATCATTTGAGGAACTCTTTCATCCATGTTGCGCGCGCACGCACGCGCGCATACACAGTTTTCACTCATGATTGCAACAACCACAAAGACAACAAATAATCGTCACCTTTGAATTTTCTGGTTTCCGGCAACGAATTCTTCACCATGTCGATGTTGGTCAGGACATCTTTGGCTTTCTGCTCACGGCTCATGCGTATGACCTCTGTAGTGATCTCCATCATTCCTACAGATTTTTTGCGCAGGTAGGAACGCGCGCACTGCTGCCATTTGAGCCGTTTGTCCAGGCTGGAAAAGTCACGTGGGTAGAGATGGAAATTTCTTGATAGGGATTGTCATAGGATCAGGATTGTAGGCATGGACCGTACATGCAACACTGGCAGGAATTGTCACATATATGTGCTCAGATAGGAACATTTTCAGTTTCCTTCATGCTTGCTTGCACACACACACACACGCATGCATGCTTGCACACACACACACGCATGCTTGCTTGCACACACACACACGCATGCTTGCTTGCACACACACACACACAAACACACATGCACGCTTACACTCACACACACACACACACACGCGCGCACGCACGCAAGGATACACACACACACACGCACGCAAGCATACACACACATACAAGCACGCAAGCATACACACACACTCACACACGCACGCAAGCATGCACATACACACGCAAACAAGCATACACACACGCACACAAATATGCACACACATACACACACAAACAGAAACACACACACACACACACACACGCACGCACGCACGCACACATACACATCCACACATCCATCCACACACACATACACGCACACTTCCTATCATCACTCATCTCCCGACCACCTCTTCCATCTCACCTGCGCAGGCTGCCACCGAGCAGCAGGTACACAGCATCCTCGACTCTTTCCTCCCTGGAGTCCAGCGAGCTCAGATGCCGCCAGATGGCGTCACTCTGGTCACGTGGCACATCGCCGTACATGCGCATGAACCACAAGAGAGCGCTGGCCTCGAACTGGACCTTGACCTTCATGGAGACACAGGACCGATTGAGCACACGCATGCCAGCAGCAGGTGGCTGATGTGCGAATTACACGTCTGTGTGTACATAAATGTCAACATGGCATTAAAGGCTACAATGATACAGGTCATGTTCATGATATTACTGATTATGACCATAGCACCGTGTACAACCATGTCCATCATTGTACAAAGGCATGGAGGTGCACACACAATGGCAGAGCACATTGGCAGTTGCAAACTGTGGGGCTCGGTGGCCGAGCGGTTAAAGGTAGATGGGGTGGAGATGGGGGATTATGAGGCATTTGGTCAAGACAACATAATTAGACCTTTATTTGCGGTTGCTTAAAACTCATTAAAACACTAACCCGAGAACTTCTATTCTCATTTTGCTGTTCTTCATTACTTTAAACCTTTAACAATGAGCAGGATGAGAGTCCAACAATCTTCACATCGATTGTCACAGCCAGTCGACATTCCCCAGATCTACTGTGTACCAGGATGGTCTATTGGATGAGTATTCACGCCCACCTGCTGAGGGTCGGGGTGGCTGTGGTGAGAGGCAGGAATGGAGGCTGTGACGTAATCAATCTGGGCTTCCACGTAGGCAGGGGATCCGTCCAGCATGATCAGCACGGGCATCTGACCGCAGCCAGCCAATCAGAGAGCAGGTCACAGGTTAAACACAGAAAAAGTACTGCTGGAGACAACGGTTGAAACTCAGAACATAAATCAGCGAGGATTATTGCTCCCTTTGTTTAAAAATAGCATTCTCTGGTGTGCAGAAGTTACGGCATTTCTTAAATCTGGGGGTAGCGTTAGGGGTGAACTGCATATGTAGATTTCTTAAGGCAGTTAACGTTTAGCAGCAGTGGGCTTGATTAAAACCTATCACAGGAAATAACAATCGTCTTGTGTTTTACATGTAAGAACAGCGATGTGTGTACATACATATGTACTTAAACCAGAAAAGTATGTAAAAATGGTGCTCGTCGTTTATGATGATCAAACTGCCAATGCTGAATATGTTTCCAAAATGTCACTTTTGATCTACAGACAGCTGAGCATCAAGAACCCTGAGAGTGCTGGGGACAGAGGGTCGTGGCAGTTGACGCCCCACCTCTCGTCCCTCCTCCTGCAGCTGTAGCGCGACAAGGGCGCCGAAAGAGTAACCAGCCAATAGGATTGGTCCCTCAGGAAACGCTTTCAAAATGGCCGATTTGTAGCAGCTGGAGAAAGAGAGACACACTGATTTTCAAAACCATTGATAAGCAATGCTTAGTTTTACATGTTAAAAAAGCATTTGTGAAAATAGCTCTGCTTTACTAGACCTTAAATCCCAGCTATGATAGTGGGGAGAAATCTACGTTAAAAAAAACCCTGTATATTGTTGCAAGCCTCAATCGAAACTATAAAGAAAAAGAAAAAAAATGGTCACAAAAAGATTGAACTGAATGGTTAAGTTAACAATTTCTTCCGGATTTGCTTTTCTGGCAAATTCTGATCACGAATAGTAGTTATAATGTCGCAAAGTCATCCTACCAGAAACCCATGCCCGTAAAAGTGATCACTAGAGTAGGAACACCCCTCCCCCCTCCCTCCCCCCTCCCTCCCCCCTCCCTCCCCCCTCCCTCCCCCCTCCCTCCCCCCTCCCTCCCCCTCCCTCCCCCCCTACCCCCCTCCCCCCTCCCCCCTCCCCCCCCCCCCTCCTCCCCTCCCCCCATTTCCCTCCTTCCCTCTCCACGTACCTGGCCATGTGCTGCACCGTGGAGGTGGGGGTTTCTGGTGTTTGCTGAAGTCCAACGCAAGGCAGTGGGAGGGATTGACCCAGTCCTTCCAGCAAGCTGACCACTCCTGTGCACACAGCCATACACTGCGGCAAGCTGACTTTATACACAAAACCATACACTGCAGCAAGCTGACTTTATTCACACAGCCATACACTGCAGCAAGCTGACTTTATACACACAGCCATACACTGCCGCAAGCTGACTTTATACACACAGCCATACACTGCCGCAAGCTGACTTTATACACACACTCATACACTGCAGCAAGCTGACTTTATACACACACCCATACACTGCAGCAAGCTGACTTTATACACACAGCCATACACTGCAGCAAGCTGACTTTATAGACACAGCCACACACTGCAGCAAGCTGACTTTATACACACACTCATACACTGCAGCAAGCTGACTTTATACACACACCCATACACTGCAGCAAGCTGACTTTATACACACAGCCATACACTGCAGCAAGCTGACTTTATACACACAGCCATACACTGCAGCAAGCTGACTTTATACACACAGCCATACACTGCCGCAAGCTGACTTTATACACACACTCATACACTGCAGCAAGCTGACTTTATACACACACCCATACACTGCAGCAAGCTGACTTTATACACACAGCCATACACTGCAGCAAGCTGACTTTATACACACAGCCATACACTGCAGCAAGCTGACTTTATACACACAGCCATACACTGCAGCAAGCTGACTTTATACACACACCCATACACTGCCGCAAGCTGACTTTATGCACACAGCCACACACTGCAGCAAGCTGACTTTATACACACAGCCATACACTGCAGCAAGCTGACTTTATACACACAGCCATACACTGCAGCAAGCTGACTTTATACACACAGCTATACACTGCAGCAAGCTGACTTTATACACACACCCATACACTGCAGCAAGCTGACTTTATACACACACCCATACACTGCAGCAAGCTGACTTTATACACACAGCCATACACTGCAGCAAGCTGACTTTATACACACAGCCATACACTGCAGCAAGCTGACTTTATACACACACCCATACACTGCCGCAAGCTGACTTTATACACACACCCATACACTGCAGCAAGCTGACTTTATACACACAGCCATACACTACAGCAAGCTGACTTTATACACACACCCATACACTGCAGCAAGCTGACTTTATACACACAGCCACACACTGCAGCAAGCTGACTTTATACACACACCCACACACTGCATCAAGCTGACGTTATACACACACCCATACACTGCAGCAAGCTGACTTTATACACACAGCCAAACACTGCAGCAAGCTGACGTTATACACACAGCCATACACTGCAGCAAGCTGACTTTATACACACACCCATACACTGTAGCAAGCTGACTTTATACACACACCCATACACTGCAGCAAGCTGACTTTATAGACACAGCCACACACTGCAGCAAGCTGACTTTATACACACAGCCACACGCTGCAGAAAGCTGACTTTATACACACACCCATACACTGCAGCAAGCGGACTTTATAGACACAGCCACACACTGCAGCAATCTGATTTTATACACACACCCATACACTGCAGCAAGCTGACTTTATAGACACAGCCACACACTGCAGCAAGCTGACTTTATACACACACCCACACACTGCAGCAAGCTGACTTTATAGACACAGCTACACACTGCAGCAAGCTGACTTTATACACACAGCCATACACTGCAGCAAGCTGACTTTATACACACACCCATACACTGCAGCAAGCTGAC
>JAWQFJ010001773.1:0-2500 GCA_034096865.1 Theodoxus fluviatilis
CCCTATGCAGTTCGTCCAGCTCCCCCTTCCCCTACCCCCACCCCCCCCCACCCCCACCCCCACCCCCACCCACCACCTTACCCCTCCCCCTCCCTCACCGCGTCTCCCTATGCAGTTCGTCCAGCTCCCCCTTCCCCTCCCCCCACCCCACCCCACCCCACCCCACCCCCAACCACCTCCCCACCTCTAACCCTCCCCTACTTCACCGGCGTCTCCTATGCGTTCGTCCAGACCCTTCCCCTCGTCCCCAACCCCCCCCCCAACCCAACCCCCACCACCCATCCCCACACCCCCACCGAACCCTCCCCTCCTCCACCGCGTCCTCCCTATGCAGTTCGTCCAGATCCCCTTCCCCCCCCAACCCCCCCCCCCCCCCCCCCCCCCCCCCCCCCCCCCCCCCCCCCCCCCCCACCCCCCCCCCCACCCCAACCCCCACCCCCCCCATCACCACCCCCCACCTCTTTTAAAAAAAAAAAAACAAAAAACCAACCACTCCCCTCACATCACAGAGTCTCCTACTGCAGTTCGTACAGCTCCCCCTTCACCTCCTCCCCACCCCCTTACCTCCACCCCCACCCCCAACCCCCACACCTTAAACCCTCCCCCTTCCTCACCTCGTCTCCCTATGCAGTTCGTACCAAGCGAGTAAATAGGGGAATCGTAGCATGACTGGCTCTTAGTTTAACCATCGCTAGTGATTTTCGTGATCAAAGGCTCTACATAACCTATTCAGGATGATAGGCCGTGAAACTCCATCCATCCGAGCTCATTTGCTGTATTCATCTTATCTACGTCCATCCAAAACATCCATCATTCACTCATCCATAATCATCCACCATCCTCCAGTCCGTCCGTCCGTCCGTCCGTCCATCCATCCATCCATCCATCCATCTATCCATCTATCCATTCATTCATTCACTCATCCATCCATCCATCTAATCATTCATTCACTCATCCATCCATTCATCATATCATCCATATTTATTCCATCCCATCCAGCAATCACTCACAATCACCATCCATCCATCCACTCTTACTGCTCATTCATTCATTCACTCATTCATTCATTCATTCATTCATGTATTCATTCGTTCATTTCTCCTCCCCTCCTTTTTGATTGTAGCTAACCACTTGCTACAAAATGACAATGGATATTCTTTCTGTTTCAGAGGCTGGCTGTTCGGGCTCCTGATGTCGTCACCATCTGCCTCGTTCCCATTTCGTGCTGACGTCATAACGTCATTATCTTTCCCCCGAAAGTTAGAGAGTTTCTCGATTTTCAATTATCCCCTGTGAACTTCTCGTCTTATACTCAATGAGTTATCGTCATTTAGTCGTCTCATTTCTATTATTTTATTGATTTATGTAGCAGTTGCAATTTGGAAGAAAAAGGCGTTAAAATGATTATCACGTATCAAATTAAATTTTAATTTGTTTTCTTTGGAATCTTTGTACATAACTTTTGCCTTTGTCAGTAATGTACTGACTGTTTGGGTGTGTGTAAACAATGTGTGTGGCCTGATTCAGATGAACGTACATGTGCTTTTTTCAGTAACTACTGCAATTCACCACCTGTAAGGTGACGTCATCGTTTCTTGTGCATTTCGTCGACGTCACTTGAGTGGCAACAGGACGCCCGAAAGTGACGTCATCTTTCGCTCTCATTTTGCACGAAAAGAAAACGTATGGAACAGAAAGGCACAATGAGCTGCAAGTTGTATTTTATCTACAAAGGCACAATGAACTGCAAGTTGTATTTTACTACCAAATGAAAAGACTTTATTGTGTTCTTCCTACTTGCGCCGAAAATAGAAGGAACTCGATTCAGAAATGCGTGACAAGCTCACACTGGAAGATTTTTTCAATGCAAAAAGAAGGGTACATTTTTAAAAAAGGTTTGCTCAGTAGAAACTCCACTTCAGTAATACGAAAACAATAACCTGACAACAAGCTCGTGTTGTATAGTAGCTAAAATGGTGAAACTAGAGATGGTCGGTTTTCTATTTCTTGTGGAAAAGTCCGCCATTTCATTTGCTGAGTCGTAAACTGTTGCTGTACTTGTGAATATTGAAAGTAATATCGGCCATGTACTTTTCCACACGTTTGTCAGCGTTTCGGCATAAACAACCGACAACATAATTATTCGCATTTACTGAGTACTTACAAGCACCAATGTACAGAGACGAGAGGCTGAACGGAAATCCTTGCTACAAAGGTGAGAGAAGTGAAGTTCGCACAGATTCCTTGTACTCATCATCTAGTGATATGTATGCTGCATTTTTCCTGAGTGATAATTGTTATCTCTGTGTTGGTCGACTTTAAAATCGTCTTGAATGTCGTTGATTTGTCATGATGTAATAATAAAAGCAATTCTGGGAGACACTGATAGAAATTCATTCTTTTTCATCCTCCAAGAATAGCGTCCCATCTACCCCTACCCTGTAGATATCTCGGCACTGTCACGCTTTAAAAAAAATTCTCTTCTGATGTTGAACCTGAA